>JAQFZC010002502.1:0-22772 GCA_034695205.1 Dicyrtoma fusca | reverse complement strand
CATTTTGAAAATGTGTAAATGCCAGTTTGCTCATTTTGAAAATGTGTAAATGCCAGTTTGCTCATTTTGAAAATGCGGAAATGCCAGTTTGTTCATTTTGAAATTGTGTAAATGCCAGTTTGTTCATTTTGAAAATGTGTAAATGCCAGTTTGCTCATTTTGAAAATGTGTAAATGCCAGTTTGCTCATTTTGAAAATGTGTAAATGCCAGTTTGCTCATTTTGAAAATGCGTAAATGCCAGTTTGTTCATTTTGAAATTGTGTAAATACCAGTTTGCTCATTTTGAAAAAGTGTAAATGCCAGTTTGTACATTTTGAAAATGTGTAAATGCCAGTTTTCTCATTCTGAAAATGTATAAATGCCAGTTTGTACATTTTGAAAATGTGTAAATGCCAGTTTGTACATTTTGAAAAAGCGTAAATACCAGTTCTTACATTTTGAAAAGGTGTAAATACCAGTTTATCCATTTCTAAGAAAAGTAAATATGAGTGTTTCGATGTTTGAAAAGTAGAAAATACAAGATTTCCTATTTATTTGAAAATGTGCTCCAGGTTTATTTACATTCATAAGCTTCAAAATAATAATAAAGGGCCGCTGGACTATTGTCACAATGCGGGGTTTTAAACGGGGTCTGGACTTACATTTAATACACAATTCAATGGAGTGCTTCTTTACCTACGGAGATATGTACTATGTACCGTAAGTCCAGGTGAGAAACTGAGAAAGATGTTGTATATACACATTATGTACTCGGACTTTCTAGCTAAAACCCGTAGCAAGATTTACCAACTTCCAACTGTAATCTAATGGACGCCTAAACACCGGCACACTGCTAGAACGGCGTTGAACATATAACATGCATACATAATTAAGTGGACCTATTTTAAGCCAGCATCTGATTCTGACAATCACATCAAGACCATGCGACCCACGCTACTTTTGCTACTATTATACCAAGTGCACTTGCCTATGCTAAAGCTACTTTATATGTAGAGCACACATCTTCCAGAAGCTAAACTGAGAAACAAAAGAAGTGAAGGAACTGTTGAAACAATTTAAAGTTTTCTGTTGAGGCTGTCTGTACTCTGTCTCCCCGTCTGGCCGTCTGTCTCTCATTCCAGGACAGACCATTCAAATTTAGAATTCCAATGCCCACCGTTTCCACCCAATGGATCTTGCTTAACCTTTTCGAAACGGTCATACATTAAGTTTTGAATGCTTTTGAAAACGGTTATTTCTAGTTTTGGCTTTTTAGAAGTAGCGTTATTTATTAGCTTTGACCGTTTTGAAAAAGTGTCATTTACTAGTTTTGACCTTTTTGAAAAAGTGTCATTTACTAGTTTTGACCTTTTTGAAAAAGTATCATTTAATAGTTTTGACCTTTTTGAAAAAGTATCATTTACTAGTTTTGACTGTTATTAAAAAGCGTTTTTTTCTAGTTTTGACCGTTTTGAAAAAGTGTCATTTACTAGTTTTGACCATTTTTAAAAAGTGTTAGTTACTAGTTTTGACCATTTTGAAAAAGTGTCATTAACTAGTTTTGACCTTTTTGAAAAAGTTTCATTTACTAGTTTTGACTGTTTTTAAAAAGCGTTTTTTTCTAGTTTTGACCGTTTTGAAAAAGTGTATTTTACTAGTTTTGACTGTTTTGAAAGGTGTCATTTACTAGTTTTGACCTATTTTAAAAAGCGTTTTTTTTCTAGTTTTGACTGCTTTCAAAAAGGGTTATTTATTAGTTTTGACTGTTTTGAAAAAAAGTCATTTATTAGTTTTGGTTTTTTGAACGAGATCATTTATGGACTTTAACACTTTTGCAAAGCATTCTTTCCATGGTTCCCCAGTTCCGAGTAGGTTAAGATCCTGGATTTGCCTTCCTTTGGCTCTGCTTTCCGTTCTTTTCCTTTGCTTTGGATTGAATTGCTTACATCTCATTGTCAGGGGTGTCAACAAAAGGAATTAAAACCAGCCAGAAGAAGTAAAGCAAAGTGAGGAGGGAAACATGGGAATGAAGATACACACGCTCACCTCTTCACTCTCAATGAGAACACAACACACTCAACACAGGCTGCTTCTACAATCACAGGCAACTTTTATAGTCAGTAAGTGAGCTAGTAGCACCATGAGGGGCATTCGGATACTACGCCTGCGGTCGTCAAAACATAAATGCAGAAAAATATATTTGTATTTCTCAAAAACGTTAAAAAATGTTACGTTTTGGGAATTTTAAAATTAGGCAAATGTTTAGATTTTGTAGTTTTTAAACAGTCTATATATTACATTTTAATTTTTTTCCGAAAAGTATTAACGCTGTTCTCCTGTCATAGCTGCACTATATATAGTACCAGCATGAATATGTTTTTTTAAAACACTTCGTTTTATTTTTTCAACTTTTAAAACGTGTAATTATAGCATTTGACCGATGCTGGAGTTTTAAAAAACGTTTGTTTCATATATTCCACATTTTTTAAATATGTATTCAAGTGACAATTTGTTCGTTTAAAACAAACAAAATTTTGTCTGAATGTTTTCAAAACGTGTAAATAGCATATTTTGCATTTTTTGAAAGCGTAAAAAGTATGGTTTTAACATTTAAAAAATGCAGATTTAGTATTCCGAACTTTTTTAAATCGTGCTTACGTCCTAATATGTTTGTTTAGAGACACTAGAAAATTTTGTTTTCATGTTTTAAAAACGTGTACATAGGATATTTTGCAATTTTAAAAGCGTAAATGCTGAATGAAACTTGTAAAGCAATTAGATAGTTCGAAAATCTAACTACGGCACATTTGCAAGGCCCTAAAGTGAACTTAACACAAATGCCTACAAATGGTAAGTAACACGCACTACCTAGCTTTCAATTTCAATTCCAATTGCAGCTGCATTATATGTCCTATATGCTTATATGTATATAGATATAGCACCCGGGTATATCCACAGTTTTAGTTTATATATACCTATCTATACTTATGAAGCACCCATCTAAGTTTCCTTTCCGTTCCTGGTCGTTTCTGTTTTTTCTTCTAATTGACAAGAAAATAAAAATAAAATAAAATGGTTAAACTTTTACGTTCCAAACAATTGCGTCTCCTTCCAAAGAAGTCAAGTGGGTACAAATACACAGACTGCCTTCCTATAAAACTAAATAGCTATCAAGCTTAGTCAGTGTAGGGTAGGGAAAGGAACGTCAACGAAATCCCAGAGCAGTCATGAGTGTCTTTGTGACAGAAGAGAGAAGAAGAAGCCCGAATGAAAATGACAGCTACAATACAACGGAACGGAACGGAAATGGCCAAGTGAATGGCAATGACAGCGAGAAATAGGCCAACAACCGAACAAGGACCGGCTGTGACGTGACATGCAGGAGGATTTCGTCTCGAGTCTCAAGTGCTCTCATTCAATTCAAATATTCAAAAGTAAAAAAATTACAGAACAAAAACAAAAGCGACACTTCTTCCAGTAATAAGCTGACACAAGAAAGTTCAACTATTAAAATTAATCGGACGGGAGAACAATATAAATTAATTGGGAGGGAAAAACTAATTTAAAAAAGTATTTTTACGCCAATTAATTTAGTTACAAAATAATTTTCTTGGAAGGATTGGTGACACTTTTTTAACCTCCTATTTTAGTGGTATTGAAACTACACAGCCATTAGTCACACAAACACACACACAAGTAAATTATTTGAAGAAACCAGAGGGATAGAAATTACAGACTAGCTTTGACGCCGTTTGAGAATTCGATTAAAAATGACATGACGCGTATATACAGTTTCACGCGGACAACAACAGGAAGTTGATGTTGGCACTTCATAATAATAACACAGTCTGACAAAATACGTGCAGCTCCATGTAGGTACCTACGTATGGCATGGCCTTCTATTCGGCGCTAACTAGTAAGAATTCATGGAAATAATGCGTTACAAATATGTATGTTTATTCAACAAATTAACATTTCCAAAAAAGTCAAAACTAGAAGGTTATAGTTTCAAAAACATTCAAAGCAAGAAATTAGCATTTTCAAAATGGTTAAAACAAGAAATTAGCATTTTCAAAAAGGCCAAAACAGGAAAAAAGCATTTTAAAAACGGTCAAAACAAGAAATTAGCATTTTCAAAAAGGTCAAAACAAGAAATTAACATTTTCAAAAAAGTCAAAACAAGAAAGTAGCATTTTCAAAAAGGTCAAAACAAAAAATTAACATTTTCAAAAAGGTCAAAACAAGAAATTAGCCTTTTCAAAAAGGTTCCAAACCAGAAACTAGAATTTTGAAAAAGTTCGAAATAGAATTTTCAAAAAGGTCACTACTATAATTAAAAATCTTCAAAAACATTCTCTATTAGTAACTAACACTATCAAAAGGAACAAAACTAGACAATTGCATTTTCAAACACATTTAACACTTAATACCGATCTATTACCGTTTTGAAAAGGCTACGTTCCATAAAAATAATACAGTGATTAGACACCATTCATTTGTAAAGTGACAGTCAAGTCTCAATTCCAACGCAACGTTAAGCCACAAAATGTGGCTCCAGTTCTAATAGTTTTGTCAGTCTCTCGTACAATAGTCAAGCCTACACTCCATTGCATTGTTACAGACGGCGTCTTCCCTTGGCATCGTTAAAGAAATGAAAAATACCACCGAATTTTGATTCCAAGTGGAACTAATTTCAAATTTTAAAGTTGAGCTTCACTGCTCCGAACAATACACTACGCACAGTACAATGCAATAGAAAAATGGAAAAATGGCAAAATCTTTTGAAGGCAAAGCAGCCATTGAAGCTCACCCTGCAGAGTCAAAGTCAAAGTCAAAGGAAACACACGGAAGCAATTAAATTCCCATTCTGTCAATCTTTACAGTGAAATAAATCCCTTGAGTCAAAAAATTCAAAACGAAAACCAAAAGGTCACAGAGACAGATGACAAAGATGATAAAAGAAACATCACCATTAATTCTCAGTTTTAATTTCAATTCCATAGCCTCACAAAAACTCCACTCAAGTGTTACGTGATATTTTTTTTTATACTTTATGACATTCATAAATATGTAGAATATATAAAGTTACATTGTAAAATGGGGAAAAAAACATTGTTTGACAAGATTGTATCTAGACTTTGCTGATAAGGTTTATTGCCAGTATATTCACTATTTACATTCGTACGCACACAAGAGTGCAGTCAGTGCATAAAAAACTTATCCCGTCACCTTAAGAAAAATATATAAGAAAAATATAAAACGGATTTTTCTTTTAATTCTTTCCATTTCTAAAGATATGGTAATTCATGGGTGCACAGTACAAGCAAGGAAAGCAATGAAAGGCGACGGCAACAAAGAAATGAAATTACAACTACAAAGTAATAGAAAGGATATCTGTACTGCTCAGTAGTATTTTACGCACTTAATCCTTGACAAGTTTATTACGTCACATTTTAATTTTTACAATGGGTCGGTGTCAAGCTCAAGATCAACGATTGTACGCGTAATTGTGGGCTGTTCTTTTTGGTTTATGACGAGTTTGTCAGGTCCAGCTTGTCTGTGTGTAAAATGCTTTAATTTTTGGTATTTTATACAATTTTATTTGCATCTTTTAAAACAGACTGAAATGCTTACTCCAATTGAATTGTGGGAATATGCAAGATTTATTTTATTTTAAAACTTGAGCGGCGCTGAGCTATGTTTTTAATCTTTTCGAAACGGTATTATACTTTAGGTTTGAATGTTTTTGAAAACGGTAATTTCTAGTTTTTTGACTTTTTGAAAGTGTTTTACTAGGTTTGCCCGTTTTGAAAAAGTGCCATTTACTAGTTTTGACCGTTTTGAAAAAGCGTCATTTACTATATAGTTTTGCCCGTTTTGAAAAAGTGTTATTTAATAGTTCTGACCTTTTTGAAAAAGTGTCATTAAATAGTTTTGACCGTTTTGAAAAAAGTGTTATTTAGTAGATTTGACCGTTTTGAAAAAGTGTTATTTACTAGTTTTGACCATTTTGAAAAAGTGCTATTTACTAGATTTGACCGTTTTGAAAAAGTGTTACTTACTAGTTTTGACCCTTTTGAAAAAGTGTTATTTACTAGTTTTGACCGTTTTGAAAGAGTACAAATAATTTATAGAATTAGGCACTTTTGTATAGTAATCTTTCCATAGTTCCCTAGTTCCGAATAGGTTAATAAAATGTGAAAAAATCTCAATTAAATTCGTTTCACCAGAAATTCATCATAGATTGCCACTATTAAAGGTATGCGTTATAAATCCAATCCAAATAAAGCAACTTCTTTTATACTTACTTAGTAAATTGGAAAGGATTTAGTAAAAAATACAAACACTTTTTGTGAGCTAGATCAGATTGTAAGGAAGAAAGAAGTTGTACCTACCGACGGCGGACAGTATAGTGACATTCACAGTTCTGAGAGTTCTGTGCGGTGTACGGTAAAGTAAAAAGAAGTGTAAAATGAAAAAAGGACTTGGCTCTGAGAAACATCTGAGAATAGGAATATGACGGCGTACCTTTCACTCTCCATCTCATATCACTGACAATCTCATGTCCTTCCTTCGCCGCAGCCCATCGCATCGGATTCGGAACTTTTGATATTTGACCAAAGACCGAAGAAATACCAATGCAATGCAATGCAATGCCATGAGCCACCTTCAAATGAACGTATAGCTGCTTATACGAAAAAAAAGTTTGTAGAAGATGCGCTATGGCAGAATTAGAATTTCGGAACTATAGGCACTTAGCATATAAAAAGTTGACTTGGAAGTTAAAGTGATTTGAAATTGAATTGAATTCCAGAGCTTCGGCCTTTGGCTAAGAAAAGTAGGCATCTAGTACAGCTATAGGTATAGCTACAGGCATAAGCACGAATGAATGATTCTTTGACGCATCGCCTTTCTTTGCCTTAGTTTTAGTTTGCTTGCTCAGATTTAAAAAGCCTTTGTCTTGTATTTGATGTAATTCGATCCGACGGTGCGGTGCGGTGTCGACGCCCACGTCTTGATTACCATTTCAATATTCCTACGTTTGCATCCATGTTACAGTCAGTCGAAGCCGCTGCATTGCACTGTCCATCGTAGAACAGTGAACACAGAAAGTGTTTTACTGACACTCTCTATGTAGTAAAATATTATAAAAAATATGATTTTATTTGTATACATACATAATATGTATCTTCACAGCTTACAGTACAAAATTTCGACTATTAGAAACAAATTAGAAACACATTAATCTGATGATTTTGTATTGAATTTGTTACATTTTGCTTCTTTCTTAATCTAACTATGTACACAAAACACATTTACGTGTTCAGTAATGCAGCATTTCAAATACAATTTCCAGCGACAATAATGCAATGGCGGTCTTTCTAATTTAAAAAACTTAAAAAATTTAATGTTTCGTTTAACGTGCGATTTAGCCTCAGCTCGTACAGATAGGTTCTTTCTAATTCAAGTTGTGACATTGGATATTAGTAGAGACTAGAGACTGTACAAATGACGCTTTCAAAATGTGTAAATAGTACATTTTAACCTTTGCTAAAGCGCCATCATCGCATAGGTAATTTTGTTCTTCACTTTTTCTGAAAACGTTTTTTCAATATTTTGGACTTTTTCAACACGTTTTACATTGTTTTGTGCTTTTCAAAATGCCATTTTATCATTTTGTACACTTTTTTAAAATGCCTCCATCATGTTTTTTTTTTCAAAACACTATATAGTGTTACCCAGTTTTGTACTTTTGCCAGCCAACGTTTTCGTCACCCTAATAACGTCAAAATTTTTATAAGGTGCCATTTTAAACTACCAAACTACCAACTGAGATACTAACTGTAAAAACAAGAATAAAGCAGAAAGAGAATACAAAACTTAGTTACTGTTTTGAAAATTTATTGGGAACACTTGGTAAATGTTTTTTTGTATATAAAGCGGCGTCGAATTAACAAAACTGTGACGATTCTAAACTCTACAGTAACATTGCTTATTTGCTCTACATATTTATTTTTGTAGTTTATCCGTAGTTTATCTCACCCTGTTACATAATTCTTAGCTATTTTTGCCCTTTTCTGTAAAATCCGAAATAAATTCCATAGCAATGCTATCGCTATCAGTATACAACGTACAGTGTTTCCAACAAATACCGAAATTCCATTTCATTAGCACCAACAACAGTAACAAAGCAACTTCCAGTTCCAGCCCAGAAATTTTTAGGGTTTATAGAATTAAATCTTGGTAGCACTAGCACTACAAATATAGGAGGAAGTTTTGTATGCCTATAATGCACCTTCCGCTTATTTTGTGGAAACGACTTACAATTACATACAATCTCTAACCCAAAGGATTTAACCAATTAGATTTAACAATGCAGTTATTACGAGTATTTGAATTTGAACGGGGCTGTAGGTCATAAAACAGTTTGAGTGCATCTTAAGTCTCATGGGCAGCTTTCAACTGTTATTACAACCAACCAACCAACAAACACACAAGAGTAGAAAAAGAAAAAGAAAAAGAAGAAGAAGAGCCAGTCAAGAGATAATAATACATACGCAACTAACACAGTCACGTTAACAATAATCTTTTGGCCATCGCATCGTTGGTTTGCTTGGTTTGGTTTTGGATCAAGAAATTTACTATCTGTTCTCTGTAGTTAGTGTTACAGTGCTTTTCTTGAGCACAGAGCTACAGAGCTTTAGTTTTACTGCTACAGCCTGTACGAGTCAAAGTGAAGCCATGTGTTGTAGTTACGTCTTCTTGACAGTTGAAGACAAGGAAAGGCAGGGAAGAAAGACAAGAGGGAAGCGCCAAGCGAAGAAAGCAATAAAAATCGTAAATAAATAAATTAAATGCTCACCCCAACCCTCACAAACCAACTCACAAACCAACCAACTCAGAGGCCATCACACAAGCCAACAACGAGAACGACCGACCAAACCACACGTCTATAAATGTCAAAGGTAAAAGTCACAAGTTTACAACTTTGCCATGAAATTTAAATTTGAAATTGGAATTTTAGAAATATCTACCATCTTACATCCAGGGACTGCGACTGGCTATCGCCAACTATATCGCATATCCGCTCTTGTTTTTTTAACACCGAAACTAGGCAGGTACATTCAGAGCGCGTGGGTGAAGAAGCATTGTGAAGGACGCAAGTACGGCGTTCGCGTTCCTTTTAGTGTTTCATTTTGACGCCACTCACAATAATCAGCTTTTAAACTCTGGATTAAGATGCTAGCTTACAATCATGAAAGGTATATTTTTAAAACCTTGTAACAGTGCGCAGTGCTATGTAAAATTTATTTTTTAAAACAAGCTTTCAAATCAAGAAACTGCTATTTACACTTTTAAAAAATTGGAAAACTGTTACTAGCATGTTTTCAGAATCAGAAAAACTCCTATTTAGTTTTTTTCAAAAGTAGTAAAACTGGAATTTGCACTTTTCAAAAGCAAAAAACCCGCTGTTTAAGCCTTTTGAAAACAGAAAAACTGCTAATCAAAATTGTTGGAAACTGCGACAGAAGCTATTTACACTTTTTGAAAACAAAACAAACTGTTATTTACACTTCTTGAAAATAGAAACACTGCTATTTGCACTATTCCCAACATAGTAAAACTGCTATTTGCACTTTTCGAAAAGCAGAAAAACTGCAATTTATACTTTTCCAAAAGCAGTAAAACTGTTAGGTAAAAATTCGATTTCTGAGACCTTCATCAAAATGACTTTAAAAGGATGCTGACGCTGAACTACCCCACAATGCTTCTTTGCCGACGATACGTAAGTACTACTAAAACTACAGAGTACTAAAATATCTCTACACCTTGCATTCCTACACAGGTCTGTGAGTATTACATTTAATTTAAGCTCCACACATGCTTTTTCTATGCCATAGGCATTTATTTATGCACCAAAAGGTAAGTCAAGTGAGGCCAGCAGACAAGTCTATCTGTGTCAAGTTTTTACAGTTGAATTCAATAACTTTTGACGTTTATAGCTCTGCTATGCTCCTCGTTGACAGGGGCCGGTCCAGTCATAGCCATCATTTCATAGCCAATACAAAACTTGAAATATCAACAAGACAAACAACAATGTATTTAGACCAACAACAATCCAAAAACAATGTACATATGCTTACAGCAGGGTCATTTAAATTTAAGCTGGTTTAGTAAATTAAAAATGATAATTTTTTCTAGTCAAAAATCAAAATAGTTTGTGCCTGTTATTTAATAGCCTTTTATTAAGTAGTGACTGGTAGTGTATGAGAATTGAGACTAGAGAAAATTTAATTCTACTCAAATTTTATTACCTGTACATATAATTTTATACGAGCCTCCATTTTATAGGTGAGGAACAATAATATTTATGCGTGTGCGTATATTTCCCCCAATCTTTAAATGAAGATAATAAAAATTTTGGATAGAGGAAAGAAAAAACAAAATCCCTGGGCTATCACTGCTATCAGTGGAGGAATTAACTGACTGACTGAGTGAGTGAGTGTGCGTGTGTAACCTAATGAGCTTATCAGTTCTCATTGTCGGATTTATTGTCCAAATTGTTAAGATTCCAAAATGATTATGATATCTATTGAATTTTATGGTTACTGGGTTGCTTTGCTTTTGGGATGCACACACACACACATGGAAACCAGGTCCAGTTATCTATTAACTTTTTGTTAGGGGCTGTCCATAATTGACGCTTTTGCAAACGAAGGAAGCTATTGTCCATTTAACCTAATGCAATATTAAAAAATGCACTTTTGTGGGAAGGGGTAGAAAATATCTGAAAAATTCAAACGTTATTTATGAATAGCCCCTTGCCTACCTGGGTACGTAGGTTTTGACTGCCTGTGACTTTGTTTTACTGAACTGAACTGACAGAACAGAATACAGTGAAAGAATTTATAGGCGAATTGACTATAGTGTCCTATAGAGCCCAGTGTTAGTATGATGGGCGAAAGCAGTAGGGGGCCTTCGAAATATGACGTATGCATGGCCAGTTTGATGTTTTACACCTTTTAGGAAGGTTAATATCACTTTTTGCCTTTTTTCAAAGCGTCACTACCCTCCTTTGCCCTATCTAAAAAGTGCACACGTAATATCATGGTTGGAATTTTTACACTAATTTTACTATACATAGTGTGTTCAGCCTTTTTTTAAATACTGCAATTTCTAATTTTACACCTTTGAAAAACTCTAATATCACAATTTGCCTTTTTTGAGAAAGTGTAACATCCTCTTTTGTATCTCTTAAAATTGATTCGTGATGTGATAACACATTTCGCCTTTTTTAGAAAGTGTAATAATACCATATTAGGCATTTTTAAAAAATGCTACTTGTTGCTAGCAAAGTTTAACCTGTTTTGGAAAAAATGTAATATCTTGTTTTACAACTTTTAAAAATCTCTTTTTTGCCTTTTTTTAAAAAAAAATGTAATGGGCATATCATGCTTATAGCAACTTTTCAAAAGGTGACAGGTTACTATCATGTTTTGCCTGTTCAGAATTACATACTACGGTCTACAGTATCACATTTTCTTCTGTTCTGTTCAAAAGGCTAATTACCATCGCTATTATTATTATTATTACCATTTGCCCTTTTTAAAATTGTCAATTCATTGCTTTGACCTTTTTAAAAACCGATTCATTTGACCCTAAATTGTAAGTTGGTAATACAACATCTTATTTGCAAGGCTCCCGTACTACTAATCGTTACTATCTACTACCTAGCTATGTACATAATGTACTATCGCAGTATAGGCAGAAGCTACCAGCCCCTATACGATGACCAGGTGTTATGCAGGTACGTATATAATTACCTACATGCATGTTAACATCTAACTTAAAGGCACAAACGAAGATTCACATGTTCTGCCCTAGCATCCCCAAATGACTGTGTGTGTGCGTGGAAGTTAAGATGCGTAGTTATTTTCCAAAGTCCATAATTTTTCTTTTTCTTGTAGAACTTGAGTTTATTTTATGGACCACATTGTCAAATAACTCCAAGTCTGGGATTCCTCGTAAGGATTTTTTTTATGACACCCTAAAAAAAATTTCAACTCTCTTACTGTCTTAAACCGCCAAGAAGCAAGCCGAAGCAAAGCCCATAGCATAGCATAGCAGAGAGCACCGTCTCTCTCGTTTTTTTCTAAGCTACATAATATGGATATGAATTCCTTTTGGTTGTATATTTTGTATTTGGATTTTTCGGCAAGTCCTACAGCCTCAACCTTATTAAGATGAGATCTTGTGGGTATAACGTAACCTTTTATATTTTTATTTACATAGGCTAATTGGACACGATTGTATCGCACACTCTGAACTCAACTCACTCACTCACACAACAATGTACATGTTATAACTATACAGAGTGAGCTCATCTTCCCTCCCGTCTTTCAGTCCCCACACATTCTTTAGCTCCACCAAAAAGTTTAAAATATAATGGCCAAAAGAAAATGTATTATAGTAAAAAGAAAAAAAAAGAAAAAAAGAAGACGTAATAGTGATACTGTAGACACTGTAGACCGCAGCCCTTGTAGTTAACTTAGGCACTCATATTTCATGTATGAAAAGTTAATACAGTACAAAAAAAACTTTGTTGCTTTGCCTTGCTATACACAAACAGATTCATTTAATGTATCTACTGAACTACTGACGAGGTTTGGATTTGTATGTACAATTCTATGGTAGGAAGTTTATTCTCAAAAATTATGATTGCATTAAATTAGAACGTAGGTAATGTGGTAGGGGCAATAATAATACTATACAGATAAAAATGATAAGAGATACAATTTCGACAATTTCGATTAAGATTACAATCAAAAGTATTCCAAGCGCACAGATGACATGGGACTGAAAATATAATGGTTGGGGGGCAATTAATGTATGTATTGTGGTGGCATTGCTTCGGCATCGGCTTCCGTCGCATTGCTTCTTTTGCTTGGCGGCCTGGTGACGGTCTTTAGGGCTCCACGAAAGACAATACTCGTCCGCAAAGGAACAAAGAATAAAGTTAAAAGTTGATTCCAGCTTCCAGCCTTTTCCATGTTAATTTTACGGGTCCATGGGTTTGTCTTGAACCGTCTTGGATGGCAGTTTTAAGTTGAAACAGTTTCAGTGCAGTGTCACTCTGGAAGAAAGAAAAAAGTAAAAAAAAGTTTAGGTTTTTTTTTTCATGGCATTCTCTATGTAGACTCAATAATTAACCTGTGAGGAATTGGGGAACGATGGAAGAATGCTGTAGATAAGTGTTTAATTCCATAAATGTACTCTTTCAAAACGGCCAAAACTAGTAAATAACACTTTTCAAAAGCCAAAACTAGTAAATAACACATTTTCAAAATGGTCAAAACTAGTAAAGAAGGCTTTTTCAAAACAGTCAAAACTAGTAAAACACTTTTTCAAAACAATCAAAACTAGTAAAACACTTTTTCAAAACAATCAAAACTAGTAAAACACTTTTTCAAAACAATCGAAACTAGTAAAACACTGTTTCAAAACAGTCAAACTAGTAAATAACACTTTCATACGTTCAAAACACTAGAAATCACCATTTTCAAAATTGGTCAAAACTAGAAATCTCCATTTTCAAAAACATTCAAAACTAGGTATACTACCGTTTCAAAAAGGAAGGTTAAGCAAATAATATATTTTTTGGGCATTTGAATTTAGGGTTTAGTAATGACATTTTGAAAAAATACCGAAAACCTCCACACAGTTACCGAGCCGGGATGGTTTTTGGCAGAAAACTGTAAACAGAATTTAGTTTTGAATTTTATAAAACCGGCCGGGTATACTAATAGGAGGTTTACGGTATCTGCATATTCATGCGATTATACTACAATCAGAGCAATCACACGCGATACACTTAGGGGCTGTCCATAAATGACGTTTGAATTTTTCTGACATTTTCTCCCCGCTCCCCCAAAAGTTTGCAATTTTTAACATTAGCTTAAATGGAAGCTCCAACCCCCTACCTACCGTCGTTTGCAAACGTCATTTATGGACAGCCCCTTAAAATTGAAGATACACACTTTCATTGAAAGGTATACACTTGCATTTCATTTTCCATTTTTATCAAAACAAACAACTAAGGATGAAATTATAAAGCGATTTCACGAACCAAATTCGACTGCAAAAAAAATCGATGGAATGGTAACCGGTGTCGTAGGTCACAAACATGACCAATTTTAAAATAATTCTCCCTCTCGTAGTGCCCACAGATATTCAAGAGATTTACGCTATGCCCTTATGGTTGATGGTGTTACAGTGTTTGCATTTAGAAAGTGCTTAATCTGTAGTTTCTGTAGTGTAAGGAGGTAATTGTTATTGTACGAAGTGTGTAAACACTCAAAGAGCCATTACAGCTAGTTTAGGCTAGTTATGATCCACTAAAAAAGAGCCTTGAACCCACAGATTTAACAACATGGTACATACAGTACTTACATCTCAATTTCCTAGTTCAATGAATTCATACAATAATTTAGAATCAAATACAGATTTAACTCTGGCATAATTTAAAGGCAATAATTTCTTTAAATAAGCCTTAAATCTTCAAATCTTTGTTGGACAGTAAATTGCTACAATTTGTACCTACGCACACCCCATTATATTTCTATTTAAGAACGCATGATCCTTCAACTTTCTTGTTAGGTTCATAAATCATTTCTAACTAGTAAGTGGAAATTCGTCCGGTCTTAGATTGCCCCATACAACTAGCAAGTTCACTGGCATTTTGCAAGCTATTGAAAGTAGGTATTTAATTTTTTGAAATTAATTCTTGATTGATTATTTATGACCGCCTAGCTTCTAGCTTCCAAACCTAAGGGATATCTATTAACTGACTGACCACATACTAGTAAAGGTAATATAGATAGATGGCCTTTTACAATAATTTTTACTGTAAATGACACCACAAAGGTGTTATTTCTATTGCTATGAATACCAAATTTCAAAATGTTTTTCAGTGACAATGACAAACACTATTTCTAAAAATGGCGGATAATTTTTAAAACTTTGATCATTAATAAATTTTTATTTTTTTTTTTGATATTTTCTGTGGTGATTTCTACGAACTTAGCTAGAAAAAAATAATAAAAAAAAGGGCCGTCGGTAATCGGTACTAAAAGCCTATATAGCAAATAGCATTTTGTAGTAGTGAAAACTGTAAAGACTGTAATAACTGATAACACTGATAACTGAAAACTCACTTTTTGAAATCTTCTGTTCTTGATTCAATATTTCGCTGTGCGTTTTTTAAAACAAGTTAAGGGCAATTTAAAATAGCTCAAACAGACAGAACAGAAAAGCCCAGATTATAAACATACAAATAAACTAACTAGTAAGCTTATAGTAAAAAATGGGAGGGTGTGCAGTAAGTAATTTAATCGTCTCCCTTCCTAAATCCTAATTCAAACTCAAAAGAAATACGTAACTAAATATTAACATCTCCTTCTAAAATCATATTTAATTTTGTTGGAATTTGTAATAAATATTGTAATTTAAAAAACAGAGCTACCTCATCCCATCCGGCGTAAGAAAGAAGCTCCAAGATCGAAAAAAGAAGAAGTACATGAAGGACTTAAATTTCACCTACGATTTCTCCGACACGGAATGGCTCATGACCTCCGTTGAAGAACCCGATTGTAACTGCAATAATTCTGATGCCCGGGAAGCCACCAGTATGACCACAGTCACTAGTAAAAGCAGCATCGGCGTCATGCCCTCCGACCCTGAAGATCAGCAACAAGCAAAAATAGAAGAATCAAATTCAACATCAACAATTCAAGAAATGAACACTAATAATAACAATGATAATAATTACATATTAAATGCAGTAAAACCTAAACCATCAACTTTAACTTCAACTGAACCTCCACTGCGATGCCCTTATCAACTTAAAAACGAACTACAGCAACATCTGAAACTGAAAGCAAAATCAGACTCGAGAGTTCTAAAACTAAAACCAAAACCTTACACAAAAAATAGTAATAATTGTTATTCAAATTCAAAATCAAAATCAATCCCTAAAATAATGAAGGTCGCAGTCAATGATGATGATGATGATCTATTCCCATTAGTTGCAACAACATTCAACGTCAAGGAAGGTGGTTTCGATTACTCCGATGCGGATTCCGAAGGTGAATCTCAAGATGAACTCTTCGTGATCAAACCGTTGTTAAAACGGGATGCCAGTGTTAAGAAAAATGTAAAACAACCGTCGAACGTTGGAGGAACTGAAAAACAAAATCAAAACCAAAATCAAACTGAACACCTGTTGAACAAAAATAATTCCATCACTATTTTTCCCAACAAAGATGCAAATAATACAAATTCAAATTCTACATCTTTCTACCGAGGCAATCACAATCTTAAAATTAGCAGTAGCAAAACTTATTGCTGTGCCACAAAATCGAATTCAAAATCACAATTCGACGGCGGTCTACAACAACTACAACTTAACCCGTTTACCATCAGCAAAAATAAACCCATCATGATCAACAATGCAACAGATCAAGTCCAAGAACTTCAGGATGCATTAATTACACTTTCGTCCGATGAGAACGATAATCAAGTTCGTCAAATTCAAGTAATTAACCCGGATTTTGAAAACAAAAACCGAAACAGAATTCGAAATTTCGACGACGATTACCAACAGCATTCAAACACTAACAGAAATCGAAACAACAACAAAGATAATAATTCTACTACTACTGCTACCGAATTTTTTGATTTACAATTTTAAAATTTCCCGCTAAAACAGAATTTAGCGCGAATTTCGTCCGTTGATTTAGTGCTTTTTGCATTTTTTTGTCAGTGCCGTCGCCTATTTTAGCTCAAGTCAAGCCCCAACGAAAATAGTGAAGTCAAATGTCAAATCGGGTACATTCATCCAACTGTGGTCGACTAAAGTCAGGGGCGGGTAACTGTGGTCGACTCACTTCAATTTATAACCGAATACATTTTTATAATTCTTTATACCATTTTTAGTGCAATTGTGGTCAGTAATTTCGCAATGAGCAATACACACTGAAATTGTAAAAAATATATTCTTGCAATGTTGCCAAATATGCTGTTGCAATGTTGCAAGATATATTGTTGCAATGTTGCCAAATATACTGTTGCAATGCTGCCAAGTATACTGTTGCAATGTTGCCAAACATATTGTTGCAATGTTGCCAAATATACTGTTGCAATGCTGCCAAGTATACTGTTGCAATGTTGCCAACTATACTGTTGCAATGTTGCCAAATATATGTATTGTTGCAATGTTGCCAAATATACTTTTGCAATGTTACCAAATAAATTGCTGGAATATTGCAAAAATGCTAAATACAATTAACAAAGTGTTTTTCTAATCGTAAGTACCAAGATTTGAATTGAATTTTAATATTCAGCTTAAAAATTTCAGACACCATGTAATGTAAACTGTCCTGTCAACTGTAAAATGTATGTAAAATAAAATACTGCTTGTCAGTGACATGACAGCGTGACTGTATCATCGCCCATCGCATCGATTCGAAAAATATTCGAGTCCACAGTTTGTTCCTCTTTCTGTCTTCTGTGTCATCATTACACTCATTTTGACGTGACAGTGAAATATTAAATGGATCACGACGCAACTTTATGTGTGACCGTTAAAACAAAGCGTGTGATTGCATCCATAATCCATAGCCAGCCTATAGTAGGCACTGTAAGTTATAGCCTACATAAATTATGTATATCAGTATCAGTACAAAAGCAACACAGCCACAGCACAGACTGTAAAAGAAGTAAATTATTTTACAAGAGTTTAACGGTAATTTTCCTAGTTGAAAGAAAAAAATGGAATCGTAGCCCACAGAATCTGTAAGTACGTCCTTACATATGGGGAGACGCTTGTATGAGAAATGAATATCAATAACAATAAAATGTTAACCTCTCAATAGGTAATGTCACTTTCGAATTTTGGATTGGGATTTCATATTATATTCATATTCGTACGTACAAGAAATACAAGTTACAAGTAAAGCCTCAGTGATCAGTATTCATATTCTCACACTACAGCACAGTCAACAGACGGAGTGAAGAGACAGAGAGACAGACACACCTATTTCTATGTATGATCTTATATATTTGTGAGAGATGTGAAGGAAATTATGAAAATGAGCATTGTATCTCATCTCTCTCCTTATTATTTTATTTTACGACCATCCATGAACATCAATTCGAATTCCCTATCGCATCCCATCTCTCCCATCCAATTCCAAAGTCAAAAATTCCAATCCTTATCGCCTCATTCTAATTTATTTATTTTATACATATGTAAGTATTTCCCGACTCATTTTTTTCTCTTTCGTCTCCCAACTACACACACACACACACACACAATTTTACTGCACTAAAGACCAAAGACCAGAAATGACACCACGACGAGGGATAATACGACACGACACACGGCAAGTTCTCTTTCACTTATCACGGCTTAAGAAGCAAAATGAAGCGTATTCATAAAAGCAGAAAAAGACCCAATTGGGTCTTTTTATTTGAATTTAAAACGATTCGAGGCTTTGCATGTTTTGAAAAAGTGCGAATCGAGGCTTCCCATGGTTTGAAAAAAGATAAATCGAGTTTTGCGTAGTTTTAAAAAGTGTACATTGAGGTTTAGTACGGTTTGAAAAAGTGTAAATCGAGGTTTTGCATGGTTTGAAAAAGTGTAAAATTGAGGTTTTGCAAGGTTTTAAAAAGAGCAAAATTGAGGTTTTGCATGGTTTGGAAAAGTGTTAAATGAAGGTTTGGCTCGTTTTGAAACAGTGGAAATCGAGGCTGTGCATATTTTGAAAAATGTAAATTGATGTTTTGGATATTTTTGAAAAGTGCAAGTCGAGGTTTTGCTTGTTTTGAGAAACTGAAAATCAGAGCTTGGAATGTTTGGAAAAGTGGCAAAAATTCGTTTTTACACAGTGCTAAATGGGTGATTTAATCAATGTATGTTAAGAAAACTGGCTAATTGTTTGCCCTTTTTGAGGATTTATGGATATGCGTCATTTTGCATCTTAAGCATCGATATGTATCAGCAATATAAGTATGTAGTGACTCTAATGAGATGAATTCCTTCTTTTATTTTTTGGTCTCTATGGTATGGCAAAGTCAAAGAAACCATAAGTGTACCTGTAAAATAACGAATAAGGATAAGTCAAGCCAAAACCAAAGACGCATTAGTCAATATTCAATTATATTGTATTGTTATATTATTACTGTTGTTGTTATTGGACCGACCGTTAGGAGTTTGGACACTTTTTTCTACAGTCATATGTGATAGGACGGCTCTCAAGTATTTACAGATGCAAATTTATTGGGAATAATTTCCTCATAAATTCTCCCAAGAGATTTCTACGACAAAAAAAATGTCGAAATGGGAATGACATGACATGTTCGATTTTCAATTTTCACGTTTTTTTTAATTTTATTTGTTCAGCATTTTTACATGGGAATGTATCGACATATAAATGCAGTTTCTAAAATGATCTGTACTGCAATGGTCTCTTTTTTACAGTGCCATTATTTGTTTTTCGAAGATGGCTTTCTAGAACACAGATGTACGGTTACGGTTATACGGTACTAACGGTGCTTTTCGTAATCCCTAGTTCGTACAATTATTGCAGAGTATTTCTTATTATTTTCCAATTTATTCCTAAGAATTTTATAAAATAATGCGCTCATTTTTGCATTATTACAGAAATACACAGTTGATAGTCAAATCTTTGTTTTTCGAATTTGCTCTTAGTCAAATATTTAGCAAATTAATTTAGGACATTTTGTACATATTAACGCCGTTTGAAGTTCAAACACAACTGGAACAAACTTTCAAAAACAGATAAGTTAGAATTGCTTAATTTTACCCATCTTTTCAAAATTAAGTCCTATAAACTTCTTATTACAGCTGGTTTCATGTGTAATGCAAAAAGAATGCTGTTGTTTTGTTCCATTAAATTCCTGCTATTTTGTTGACACTATCCACTTTTTATCATAGAATGTGACACAATCGATGAGACTGTGTTTTATGACGCTTGTAATAGCATAGTATACAGTACTTTACTGTACTACTTTATTTTTTAATACTGCCATTTAAAAGGTAAGCCGGTCAATTAATTCGGTGCCTTACCATTACCAATGTAAGTATATATTATATGTACAATGTGTCCGTCATAATATGGTATCAGTTGCAATGCTTTCAACTCACGTCAAAAGTGTCTATTAAAACTTGCTATGTAATAAAATATAGGAATGCAAAATAAAAAATTTAAAAGTAACTCAACATTTTGATTATCGCTATAAAAATAAAACAGTATTCTAGCCCACATTCTATTCTTAAATCCCATGGAGCTGCCCTGTAGTCTGCTCCTTTGGCTGTAGAAATAAAAAATAAATAAAAAAATAAAATAACGCACCAGCCAGCCACCGCAGTACCGCAATAATAATGCATAAAAAATATCAGTGTGCCCCTAACCCAGTCCTACAGTAACTGCGTACAAAAAACGCTATCTAAACGTGAAATTTCATGGGAAGTTTGAAGCTATATGAATAGGTACATAGTAGTTGAGAATTTATGCACGCATTTTATTTATTTTTATACATAAATACATAATTCATTCAAAATACAAATATAGTGTAGGTAAATGTGTATGTACTTTAGTATTAAAAAATAGCAATTTTTCCAAAAAAAAATTGTGAGCTGCCTCCATTAAACTGCCGTCTACCTCCTACTCAATCTACTTCTACTGGCTCCCCAGACGTAATTGGGTGGCCAAGGACGTTCCAATCTATGAGGTAAACCACCATCCACATTTTCAACAATTGGTAAAACCATAGCTGGAATTCGGCGGGAACTAGTTAAAACTGCCCGCTCGTTTCCTGGGGTCGCTGGGGTCATGGTTACAGACGGCTTTCGTGTCGTTTCCACCGAATTTTCACTTTCGTACGAATCCTGGCTGTCCATAACGGCCGCAGGTACTTCCTCAGTCCAGGGGAAAGCCCCGTCAGTTCTGCGGGCAAAACGAATCTGGAGCCTCCAAGAAAGCTTGTCATCATTGCCACTGGGATTTTTCCCTTCACAAAGTTCCACAACGGATTCTAATGGCATCTTAAATTGCAATGGTTTGGAAATTTTGCTCTTTGCTGAACTTGAGGATCCTTCTTGTACAGCTTTAGTCTCTTTTTCTAAGGCTTTCAGTTCACTTTTAAAATCTGCAACGGGGCCCTGCCACTGTAAGGAGTTGATCTAGAAAAAGAATTATTATTAATATTTATTAGATTTTTACTTCGCGGTGTACTTTAAATTGCCATAAATTTTACTATTTTAAATAAAGAAATAATTTTTTTTTATTTACCCCTTCGCCCTTCGGCATCAATTTAATTCTGGCGACGAGTTCATGATTGGCTGCAGCCTTGGTGCTTCCTAGCAACAAAATCCTCCACTGAAAACAGTTCTCTTTGGGGTCAAATTTGGTGGTCAAAAAGAGAGTGTGACCCAGTAGCTGAAAGAAGTGTGGACTCCAAGTGGAGGGAATTTTGAATTTTGACCGGAGCGCAGACTGATTTATTTCATAGATGGATCCTGACACACGAGTCCCGTCGAGTAGAGTTGAAAGGTCAGCGTTCATCTGGCCAATGAGGTCATGTTTTATTTTCAAATGATTTAGAATTGTTTTTGTACTGTGCTTTTCGTCACAGTATCGGATTCCCAAATGAGCGCAGATGGGCAGGTCCCTATTGAAGGAATCAAAAAGTCACAATCACAATAATTCTAGTCAAATGAATGAAATTTTTCTTAAAATTAAGAAAAAGCCTTTTAGTTTATTCAAAAATGTATTATTACTTACGTAAAATCACAATCCCAACGGTGCTCTTCAGCCTCACTGTACTTCATAGTGACGAGGCATCCCTTCTTCTTGTTTTGACACTGAAAATTGAGCCCCAGAACGATTTCCTCTAAAATCAAATTTCGAATTCTTCTCTCCTTTGGAAGCATATCTCGGCAGACGGGGCAGCTCATTAATTGTCCCTCACACTTGCAACAGATCGTGTGTCCATTAAAACACTGGTAAATAGGCGGCAGGAGGATCCCAAAGCAAACGACGCACTCATACTTACGCTGGGATTTACTGTCAGCAGCTTCCAGATCTACAGGATGGTAAAAAACTTAATTAATTACAATAATAAAATTAATTACAAAAAATTCACTCGAAACATTTATAAATGCCCCATTAGTACCTATACTTACCAACGGAATCAGCAATGGCAGCCATTGTACCCAATAGTTTACACGGGCTCTATCTGTATGCAATAATCTAGCAATAAAATCATTCAAAAACTACGAAAAATATGAACCGAATTTCTTTTTAGCGAAAAAATCAAACTTTAACAATAAGAAAAACTTGTTGCTTCTTCAGACTTTCGACAGTAAAAACTGAATTCTAAAACAGATTAGAAACTCTGGCTTTTAGCTCCAGCTCCATTCAAGGCAAAGGTCAATTCAGTACTGACTAATTTTTAATCTTTTTATCCTTTTAAGACGTACAATTTTAAATCGGTTCTGCTGACCGAGCTATTATTGGCAGGACTGGGAAGACTGACAGCAGCTTTGCTGCTAAATCGAGCATTGATGGTAAACGTAATTGCTACGTTAGTGGTCCAGTGACTGGCTAGTGACTCAAGTTTCATGTACCTACTACGTCAGCGATGGGCAACCTTTTTAAGATGGTGTGCAATATTTTAACTGAAAAATTCAAAAGCGCTTCTTGCGTGC
>JAQFZC010002501.1:0-22776 GCA_034695205.1 Dicyrtoma fusca | reverse complement strand
GGTCAAAACTACTAAATAACACTTTTTCAAAACGGTCAAAACTACTAAATAACACTTTTTCAAAACGGTCAAAACTAGTAAATAACACCTTTTCAAAACAGTCAAAACTTGTAAATAACACCTTTTCAAAACGGTCAAAACTAGTAAATAAAACTTTTTCAAAACGGTCAAAACTAGTAAATAACACTTTTCAAAACAGTCACAACTAGTAAATAACACTTTTAAAACGGTCAAAACTATAAATTACCATTTTCAAAAACATTCAGAACTAAGTATATTACCGTTTCGAAAAGGTTACAAGATTACAAAAATGGATTTAGGCAGGTACTTAGGTCATTATGCTTTTAAGAATTGATCAATGTACCCCATTTTGCTTCATAACCAACCATCTATCTACTGATTTGATTGACACTAATATTCCCTTTTGAATGTGTATGGTGTTCTGCGTTAATATTCCGTAGATACTACCTACATATATACCTGCATTAAATCTGCATCTCTTCATCTTCATCTGCATGGATGGATCATCCCCAAAGTCAAAGCCTAATGAAGAGTTTTATATAAAAAGGAATAAAGAAAAATTAAGGAACTAGTTGTTAAAGGTAAACAGAAACACTAATCGTCTACACAGTTAAGAGCTTAAACGGCAAAATTGTGGGCAGGCACGATAAACGATAAAATTGTATAGTGTATACCAGACCAGACAAAAAAAAATCTTCTTAACTAAACTATTGATTGTTGATATTGATTTGTCTCTTTAATCTAGTGTACTCACTCAGTATTTACTTTAGAAACTGACCCAACTTGATTTGCAAGCTTTTGAGGACATACTTTATTGTTTTTAGTTTGATTTCAATTTCAAGTTTTGAAGTTTTTATCTTCATTTCGAGACGTTTTAACTTTTTAACTGTTAAGCTCCGCTCTTCCTTCCATGTGTTGCAACAACACACTATCTCTGTGCTCATACTGCTAAGAGACTGTCTCGGCAACATTTTAAAGCTGATTATTGGGATTATTTTAGCATAAGTATTATAAAACAGGCTGAAGATTGAGTTTAGTATCGTATCGACGTTCCGTTGGACTTGACTTGACATTACGAACATGAAAGTTGTGTCAGGATTTATTTTTTTCATATTTTCATTCGTGTCTGTGACGGGGATTGGTGAGCTGCTTCCTCCAGGGGTTTATCGCATTCAAAATGTCGAGGATGGCAAGGTACTACTACTACGACGTCCGCATCGTCACTTGTCAACTCTTCTTGTAATCATGTCATCATTAGTGGGCAGAATCAGTCAAAGATAGTGCCTGGTTCAGTGATCGCAGTGCTTCAAACAAAATATAGACTTCTTTTTACTTGGGTAGAATTTATATTAGATTATTATTATTGTCACTGGGACTGCTCACTGTCAACTGTTGACTGTCAACACTAGCTCGTAAATCGTGGAATCTTCAAGATAAATTCAGTACACAAATTACACAACCAAAGAACCAATGCCCATTGCTAATTGCCCCCCGTAGCCAAACTTAAATGGCTGTAAAAACAAAAAATAGTACCTACCACCTAATCAGTTGTTTGTAGTTCCTTTTAACATCCAGCTTGGGGATTAAATTGTGACTGGTAGTTAAGTCAAATAGACGTGAGTCATTTGTTATTGTTGTAGGTCCTTACATAAGTTGTTTTTTAAATATATTAAAGGTACTTACAGCAACTAAGCAGTTCCAATTTATACCCGGAAGATTTCATCAGCTGTCAAATGTCATCGTGTCAGACTGGGAAGGATTACCTGAACAACAATGGAAGATTGAAGACTCACCTTTAGGTTGGTTTCGTGTCATTTTTTATCTTGTTCGAAGTTACCCAATTATTATTTAACAAATTATTTAGATGTAATCAGTAGCAGCATAATAATTTGCTCGGCAATTTATAATTCAGCACCAGTTAGACAAAGTTAAGTCTAGGTCATAAATATTGGGACATTCAACATTCAACATTCCAGTGTCAGATGTGACTTATTTCTCGATATTTTTGATTCTCGTGATATTGTTTTTATTTAAATTTTTGTATCGTTTAATTGTTTGAAATATTTCTTTGTTTGACCAACACGGAACATGCAGGGGTTCCGGAGCAGTACAGCTTAACTCCGAAAAAGTATGATCGGAATCGTGTGACGCTTTGGGCCCCTGAAAAATTCTATGAAGTTCCAGTGGAATGGCATTTGATTTACCTGGGGTCACGCATGTGGCACGTTAAAAACAAGGATACTGAAAAATGTCTTATTAATTGGGGGTAAGGACCAAGAAATTATTATTGGATACTGTTAATTACAATATCATTAACTAATACCTTTTTATTTTATTGTATATATGTAATAGTAATGATTATGGTTATATGATGAATGATGACCGACGAAATTAAGAGCGTAGTCAGACACTAGTCAGGTAACGAAAACATAATTTATTATGTCCGAGCTCGTATTTATTTCCACTGTAATTGACACTATAACAGCAAATAATATATCTAGGTGATGGTTTGGATCTATAATAGTAATAAATGGTTCTTAAGTCATTTACGTAAGTAGGTATTATTAGGTATTAATAACATATTAATCACAGTAATCCTAATCCATTTTATTAGACTTTTGTCGTAATTGGGTCGTTGGGTCAACTTCTTGCTGTTTACTTTACCGCTCAAAGCTCGTAATGGCACTAAATGACGAACCGTTCGTTCACTCAACTTCATAATACGGAATTTCGGATCCATTGCTAAAGACCTTTTTGACCTTTTAACGTCATTACTAAAAAATTTCGAGAGGCAGTAATGTTGACTCGAACAAAGTACATACAAGAACCAACCTTGAACAGTAGTGTATTGTAAATTGTGTACAATACAGGCAGGATATTTTAACATTTGAAATTTGAAGGTGGAAAAGGTCACTAAAGTTTACTCAGACTTTTGGTGACCTTTCAGCACAATTTTTGCTTTTGCATTTTACATAATATTAGAATCCAAGGAAATCACTGAATCAGTTAACGCAATGTTCCACATCTCCACGTGCTCGAGTAGTTAACAAGAACTATGGTGTATTCGAATTTTTAATTAACAACCATAGTTGTTTTTAATAGCAACTATGTAGTGCACTATTTTAATTATAATTTATTTAGATTTATTTATAGTAAATAATAATCATTAATCATCGGCTCTAACTTGAATTACAAAACATATAATATTTCATCTCTATAATATATAACATGAACATGATCATCGTATTATTATTTTATAACATAACTAATTAAATACAAATCGTTAATATAATTTATTACTATTCAATAGTCGCTTCCGGGACGTGGACGAGTGGAGATGTGACAAGTATGACAAGACTCAGCAGTGGCAAATGCACAGACTTTAATCTCAAAAGGAATGAATAATTTTCATTAAATTCTTCTATAAACAAAGTCTATTCTTAATTCGATATTTTAATTGTAAAACATATTTATAATAGATTTATATTATTATATTTTTATTGTTATATTATTATTACTTTTAAATTAATTATTACCATGATTTTATTATCACTATCATTATCATATCAATGTGTGTTGGTCGTGTGACCCTTGTTTGGTACTGGTATGCACTAGGTGGGTTCTCCGAGTATATACCTAATTGTATTACATTAAAGTAGAGTATACTGGTAAATATTTATAATATTAATATAATTATTATAATTATTTCAAAAATAAAAATACACCAATGACCTGCATCCTACTGTAATTACATCTGGATCTGTATTATACACTAGGTATTTCCACAAAACGGTTTACATACATATATATTCTCGATCCTAACGCCTAACACAATCAGTAATCAGTTACAATGATATACACTACTGCATGGTAATCGTTTCCATTTGGCTTACTTACTTTCTTATTACATAGTAACATTTAGTGTGGAAGGAATTTTTTTTAAAGACATTTAATTTTCTTATTTGTACGGATATGTCAGTGTGTTATTTGTAGACGGCGCTGTAAATGGTAACTGTTGTCTTCAAGAGTCCACAGAATTAATATTGAAATATTTCATTGTACTTTATTATGGTAAAATACTAAAAATAAAAGAATGAAAACAAAATGAGAATATGTAAACAGAAGCTAGCTGTATGTACTAGAAATAAAAAGTAAGTTTGACCTTCAGCTTTATAATACATATAATAAAAAATAAAATAGTAAAACAAAAGTAATATTATATTTTGTTAACTTTATCTGTACTGCGAAGTCCTAGTATAATTGTAAGAACGTTGTAAGAGCTAAGGACAAGAAAAATAATTAAATCATCTTAACTTTTAATGGTAATGCTAATGACTATAAAATCAAAATCAAATAATTATTAGTTGACTTTGACTTTTGTGTTGACTTTGAAGAAGCAGACTTTCTTGTTTTCTCTCTCTCTATCTCCCCATCTCTCTGTCACTCTTTAATCACTCACCGGATCACCATCTTCGCCAAAAATTTCTCGAACAAAATCTGGTTTAATTATTGGTTTTAAAAAGCCTGGCGTGCACATCTCAATTGATCGAGGAAGTCCTCCTTCCTTCCCCGTCAACCAGTAAGTATTCATCATACCTTTACCCTAGAAGCATACATTACAGGGAAACTTATTATTCATTTGTTTGTGAATTGATCTAATTTTTATTTCACTTTCAGTGAAATCTCTGGGTGCGTATTGAATAAAAGTGATAATGCTAGTGCAAAACAGGGCTATCTCTACCTCCAAAACGTGTTTTTTTTTACATGTTTTATAAAACTTGCATTGGTTTACCTTTATCTGAACTGTTCCTCTGGCTTCAGTTGTGAAGCCACCAAGTAAATCAAGCACCATTTTTGTAGCTTCCGCAATATGAATCTTCATGGCTGCAATGTGGAAAATTAGACAGTTCATTTCACTTTACTTACTGCCACTGCTCATAAAAAATGAATTTATTAATAAAATCAATATTACAACAACAAAAATCCTACATTCTCCATTGGATTCCATTCGACTTGCTGTATTGATACTATCACCAAAGAGACAGTATCTGGGCATTTTAGTTCCAATGACACCAGCCACACATGCCCCAGTATTGATCCCAATCCGAATTGTCAGAGTTTCCTTTGGACGGTGTGGTATTTGAAATATTTTGACCCCACTGATAAGGTCTAAAGCCATTGTACAGATTTCTCCAGCATGAGCAAAACCATTTCTCATGGGCAACCCACTGACAACCATGTAAGCATCTCCGATCGTTTCAACCTTGTACACGTCATAGTGCTCAATCCGAGAGTCAAAGAGTTGATATAGTGAATTAAGCATCACAACAATCTGCACGCAAAACACACAAAACTTCCCAATTTAAAATGGATTTGAATACAGAACGCTCATCGAAATACAAGGATTCGTAAAAGATTTTAAAGGTAGAGTTAGTTTCTCGTGGGCCTGTTGTACAAAGTATAAAATTAATTAAAAATACATTCTGACTCACTTCCATGGGCGAACTTGATGAAGACAGCCTGGTGAAATTGACGATGTCACTAAAATAAATGGTGACTGAGTCAAAGCTCTCAGCTGGAACTTGCCGTTTTTGTTTCAATTCATTCACTACCATCACCGGCAGCATCTGATTCAAAAGTCGATCCGACTTGTTTTTTTCAACTTTCAGTGCATTTGTTTTCTTGGAGAGCACAGCTGAGTACGTCTATGAAGAATTTTATTTATTATTACACATTTGTCATTAACTTTATATATGTAAGTAAACATAAGACTGTCAGTATTTAATTGTACTATAACTATTTATATCAGTGGAAGCTTACCTGAACCGTTTGTGTGACACTTCTTACGAGAAAAATAATAACTGGACCCACTACAAGCACCACGGTCAGCATGACGATAGCATAGGCTTGCTGGGCTTTCCCAGTCGACATTTCCTCCACAATTTGTGTACTGAATTTTAAAAAAAATGTTCCACTAATTTGTAGAAATGAGTTATTAAAAACACGTTTGTTTATACCTTGAAAATGTGAAATGGGAATTATTAGAACTAAAATGTTTGAGACTTTACGCACATCACAGTCTTTCGCAAGTGGGACTGATAGGTTCGTAGTAGTGTGATGTAATTGATCATATCGTTAAAATAATCTTCAGCTTGTGCCAGTCTAGGCTTCTGTTGCACATTTGAGTAGATTTCATCTTGTCTCCTGCCATTGTCATTATCATACAATAGGATTAGTAGACATTCCAGTTCAGAGATGGATTTTTCTGGCAGCTTAGATAATAACGCACATGGCCTGAAATTTCAAGGGGGACACCCTTTATTTTAATATTAAAATCCCTGCTGGTCATCATACCAGTTTCAGGTTCAAAAAATGTATATTTTTTAGTAAATAATTGTTTAATTCAGCAAAAAGAAAAATATCAAAAATGTAATAATTCTTTGCAAAATTTGGCAGCCATTTTAGCAAAATTAAATCACTTATACATGAGTTATTCATTTTCTCAAAATAAAATTCTAAAGCAAAATGTTCAGCAAATCATAAAATTTTAGCAAAATTAGTAGTAGTAGTAGCCAATATATGGGATCAGTTTATGTTTGCGACTTTGTTAGCTAGCACCAGTATTAATTAGCAGGAAATTTACAATTACGATACCAACTTGAATCACGTTATAGAATGAAAAATGTAGTTACACCCATTTTTTAAAATGGTACTGTGGGAAACTAAGCTTTTAATGGCTTTAGAATAACTTTATAACTTTAGCATTCTCAAAGAAGGGATTTTCAGAAGTATTTGCTTCTTTGTATTAATAGAACAGAGTTTACAAATTGACCTCGTACAATTTACTAGCATGCTGCCTCATTGTCACATACGAAATCCGACTCAGTAACGTCAGGCAATTAAGGAAATTAGGAAAGTTTCAAGGTGACCTTGTTTTATCAAACTGTTAGGTGTCAGTCAAAATCATTTAAACAGGAAATGTTCCGAGAATGTTTTATTTTAATACAAAATGCTGTTCGAATGTTGGAATGACGAAAAAAGCTTTTACAGATTTTCAAGAGTCACCTGGAAATTTTTCCTTTGAAGGAAGGAATAACAATACAAAGTACCAGTAACTATGTACATACATACATACATACTTATTCATCAGCAGGTAAATGCAGTAATGTATGAAGGGTTAGAATAATTATTAGACACAGATTCATTAGCAATGCAATGGAATGAAGGATGACAGTGGATAGTAAGGTTTGTGATGATAAACATACCGTCTTAAATGCTGAAATGCATCCATGTCAATGTAAAAAGTTCCATATTTCTCAAAGATATCCTCAGAGAAATGAAGGGTGCCGTTGAGATAGTTCTCAGCCAGTGAATCATAGCGAACGTATCTTGTCAAACTACGATTGCTCAGATGACCTTTACAGTAGTAGTAGAAGCCGTACACCATTGAGATGGAGTAGTTCTCAATCGCTTTGATCATGTTCTTGTATGCAATTAAGGACCTACATGATCAATCACATTTATTCAGTCATAACTACTTTACTTTGTAGGAAAACGCATTACCAAAATAATTGGTTATAAAATATTTCAAAAAGAACTATTTCTATGAATTTTTTAATACACAAAATGCTCGAAGACACGGGATGTTGAAGTTAGGTTAGAATAAAGCATAGCCCTAACCCCCCCCCCCCCCCCTCATTAAAATTTAGGAGATAGAATAATTTGCAGATGCGGATCTTCTATTAGAATATGAACAGAAACAATACAAACCTCCACAGTCCAGTATTTGTCTCTCTAATTTTTCTGCTCAGTTGATCCAGAACCAGATCATTAGCTTGATTATACCAAATCATCTCTTCAAGGGCAACGTCATCACAGCTAACGCTCGCCAGAAGTCTACGAAGCATTATTCACACACTGTTAATTCAACTAATAATTAATTACGCGTACACTACACGGTCAAACCAAGATTGCGAATAGCCCTTTAGCTTATTCTACTCATATACTGTAGTTTAAGTTGTCACTATAAATAGCAACAGAGCATAAGGCTCGTATTTAGAAAAAAAAACATCACTAGGTCGTACCACCCGACAATGACACAACATAAAAACCAAAGGTTACTCAGCGTCCTCAAAATTAGGCTTTCCTTTGAAACAAATATCAAAATAGACTCCGAATTAATAACTGTAATTATTGCTATAAATTAATTATGAGTATCATTTATTCTGGTTTCGTGGCATTGAGACTGACTAGTGAGAGCAAGACTGTCACACAACGTCGACTTATCGTAACTTTTAGGAAGAAATGTTCGTGAAGGAGAATTCAATATAATTCACAAGTACATAGTTACATTTTTACAAAAACACATAAAAAATAACTCACGTTAGATTCATTATCTTCTGTCGTTTGTAACTAAAAAATTGAAACATAAAAATAAATATTATTTGCATCCACATCCACCCAACCAATTAAATGTATTTACAATTTCACGCCTTCAACTTTTGTAGTAAAAAACCGCATTAATGATTTTGAAACACAACTTACTTGATTTCCAGTAAATGATTCTGAAATGAGATTTCTTTGCCCGACAGGATTTCATTGTCAATGAGCTCGGAGAGGTTCCTCATGAGTTCATCAGTGGTGGGGAAGGTTGTTACTTCTAGCTGCAAACTTACCCCAAAAAAAACAGAAATTTTCAAAATTTAAAATACGATTACTTTTTTTAACTTTTCATATAAATGACCATATAGGGTGAAGGTTCCTAACGGTGTTATACTTCTAACTGTGATACCTTACAATAAAACACTGATAGAGGCAATATTTCAAGGCAGCACTGTATTTATTTGATAATTCAGAGTACCTCGGGTGTGACTTGTTAAAAAAAAGTTTGAAAAATCATAATCTGGGAATATTGAGAACGAAACGTATGATCAAACTGCGAAAACATGTTCGTTTTCTCCAGTTTTCAGGTGGACAGTGGCTACGTAAGAAACGACTAAGTTTTCTTCCATAAGTTGCTCAGGAAAGTTGGTTTTATCGTGCAATAATCAGATTTAGAATTTTAATTTTAGTTTTAAAATATATTATTCTACGAAATATCAAAAACTTTGGGGTGGTCTCCTAAATGTGGTATAGGCTAGTCTTTCAACGGTGGTATACTTACAATTTGAAAATTATGCATACAAATTGAAATATAAATCCACTTCCCGTTTCATGTGATAATTTGGAAGTTCTCATATCCAATTATTGATTGCATGGGCAAAACATTGCAAAAGTAAAAATGCGACGAAGTTACAATTCTATTTTAACGTTTTTGGAAATTCAAAATGGCCAAATTCAATTTTCAAAATTTTGGTTTCAATTTGAAATTTTCTTCGCTGAAGGCATTCACGAGTAGACAAGTTCTTTCGGTATTATATTAGGACAAAATGCATGATCTTATGGTTTGTAGTTGCTGATATTTTGAAACCAAAATAATCACAAAATAGGAGATAGTCCTAAATGTGGTTACTTCCTGTTTTACACATTAGAACACGTTTAGAGGTGCCAAATTAATTTAAATAGTTACCTACAGTTTCAGCATTACAGTAACGTGACTAAGTAGTTTTTATTATTACTAACTAAGAATGACTGATATATATTAGCAATTAGCCGAACCCCAGTAATTGGGGTCCGCTCGTAAATATGGTATCCATACACCCCGTTTTTCTTCCCTGTCAAAGGTCGGTCAACATCTGACAGCCCTTTTATTCTAGGAAGTCTAAAATTTGAAGATTCAAAATCAGGTGCGTTTGATTTTTATTGACTGTTAATACAGAAAATAAAATGGGCGTACCACAATTGCAAGCCATTCTACCACAGTTACGAGACCCAGAGTGATTTTAATCGGGTCTATCGTGAGCCACTGAAATTCATTTTTGAGAGTTAAATGGAGGTAAAAAATTAAAAACGGTTACATCACTATGCGTGAAATTGGTTGACGAGTATGAATCAGTTATTTATTTTATTGAGTAGTTTTCGTTAGTTTTCGTAAGTTATTCGTAAGTTTTCGTTTTTTAAGCTTTTAAAATATTATTTTTCAAAAAGCTACCACAGTTAGAAGCCTTCACCCTACTGTTACTAGTTACTAGCCCTATCTGAATCTAAATAATTCTCATAGTTAAGACCAAATGGCTGACGAAAGAAGTTAAGTCACAGAAATCACAGAATCAATCCTAGAGTACCAATTAATTAAAAATACTGTCAAAAAGGGTTCCCTACTTGAAAAAACTAGTGCATATACTAGGTGAAAGCTTCAAAACTCAATTTTTAAAACAATCAGAGACGCTAAGGACAAATTTTGTAATAAAATACAAAACAGTGGTTGTATAGTACAACGTTTTATAAGGTATTCTTAAATATGTGTGGCTCAAAAAAGAAGTGTCTGTTACCAACCAATTAATGATAGAATATAACAGTAGTTTAGTAATCTATAAAATTCAGTAAATAAAATCAATTCCCATTTTTCAAAAATTAATACTATTATGATCCAATTGTGAAAAACAAAAATGTTAACTGCTCTCCGGAAGGAACTCCGATTTGAGTCATTGAATTATATATGTTGCACAAACTAGACAAGCTAAAAAAGAAGAAATATCCCTAACGCATTTCCCACTAAATTAATTAACGAGCTAGGATTCAAGTTAACGACCCCGTTATCATTTGTTTAATTTTTCCTTTACCAACTTTTTAATACGCAACTATTGGAACATGGGATTTATTACACCGATCCCAAAAGAAATCGACGCAGTAGGCTTAGACATACCTCTGTCACAAGCAGCTATTTTTGGAAAAATAATGGAAGAATTTACGTTTGACAAATTATATAAACAAATAATCGTTAAGATCAGTATGGGTTAATCAAAGGCTCGTTTAATCCCACTACCTTGCCTTCTTGACATTATTTACAGAGTACTTGACAACCCAAACACTTATGTAATTGTGGTATTGCTTGATTTATCCAAAGCTTTTGATTTAGTTGATTATAATACATACTTATTAATGTATTAATTAAGATGGAAGTTGAAAGTTGTGATATTAAAAGAAGGGCTTGAAGATTTTCGGTGTAACAGAAAGTCTGTAATAAGAGATTGGGAAAATACTATCTGACTTTAAAGGCAGATTGAACACCGTAATGTACTAAATTAGCCCCCTTATTGTTTATAGTCTTAGTAAGTAGTATACTAACGTTTAAGAACAAACTTTAAAAAGCCACTCAGCAAAAAATTTATTTTATGGTTATGTTGATATGAAGTTAGCCGAAGCTTTTAAACATGGCAAATTACCTGATATACAAAATTATCTTATTGATATTAGTTAATGGACAAGTGAATTAGGTGTAAACTAAACCCTGTCTTGCTTTGTACTTATATTGGTATGTCTGGAGGGAACTCGTTTTCGCAAAATTGTTACATGTACTAATCAATGAAACGGCCAGCTGGGAAAAAATAGCATTGTGCAAAGACTCTTCAAAAATCGTTATAATTACAACGAAAACTAAAGCTTTGTGGTTTCTTTACTACTCAATTATTATCCATTTACAAAATGTACATACATATATGAATAGTAATTTAGAACATGCTTCGATGTTCTGCAGTCGACATTTAACGAGTAAGTTACTGAATGAAATACCAGCTGTAGAAAAATAATATCTTGGCATAATTACTGGGAAATATGTTAGTAAAAGTAATGATACTGACGTAGCAAAACGGTGTAGTTTATCAAAAACTGAAAATGGGTTTACCAAACTAGTATTAAAAGGCTGTAAACTTCAAAAATCAGAATGATTTACGTAGATTGGTTAAAACCATTTACCACTAGAAGTAGTTCCAAACCAAGTAGAAATAAAAGTGCAATGCATTGTTTATTGTAGGTACTTTGAGAGATACCGGAAATTGACTACCTATACCTTCTCTAATTAAAATAATGAAATTATAAGTAATAATTAATGCATCTTTGAATCAGTGCGCGTGGTTCCTGCAACGTGGGATCCTTCATTTTTCCTTTATAAAAACTCACTTTAATTTCCTTGTTATTTAACTAGTTTTACCTTACGGTTTCTGCGTAGCTACTTTAACAAGCGATTTTTAAAGATTACCAATTTTCAAAATAGCGTTTTTTAAAGAAAGCACTCTTTAAACTAATCATTTTTCTAAACTAGCACTTTTCAAAACATTATTTTGAAAAAACTTTTAACAAAGTCTATAATTGAATCTCCCTACCCTAATTGTGACAGCGCACTATTTTTGAGATTACATACATTGTAGTTGTTCTATTTTTTTGTGTGTGCTGAGTAATTGGATTGAATAAAAACAAAGCTAGAATAATGAAAAAAGTAATACTAGCTGAATTACTTATTGGAGCAGTCGCAGTCCTTTGAAATCAAAGTTGACTACAAAAATGTATATAGCGTTTAAAAACATTTTCAATGAAAGTTGACCAATGATCATCTCTTTACGCTTCTGTACTAATGTCCCAAGTTATTTTTTTGTGTGAGGCACAAAATTTATGTCACTATTAACTTAGTCGAAATAATCTCTGCGTCGTTTGAATCGAGGAATCGCCCCTACACACAACAACGCATGAACATGAAACCTTATCTATAAATTTTAAAAATAAAGTTGCACCTGGACAAAGATTATAGGTATATACATATGTATAAGAAATTACAAACCAAAGAACCCACTGGACTTTTAAATACGCTCACCTTAACTTTCTCAATAAATCAGTAGAATTCCGTAAATAGTCAATAAACGGGAAGAATTATTACAAACAAAGATAAATAGATGACACCCACCCACACAACGGCGGCCCCTATCAAACTGCTTATCTCTATCAAAGCTGTCTTAACCAGAGTCAATAGTGCGTGTGGGTCTGTTCTAATTATATTTGAGATCTTCAAGATTGAAAGGTAGGTATGTATGCACCACATAATAGGCTAAATTATCTATACTTTTATATTTTTAATGTGTCAAGAGAATTCAACATACCGGCTGTGATTGGAATTTGAGAAAATAGCGTAAGCTATCTCAGCTCTCTCGGACTGAAGTTGTGACAGCAATTGTTCAACTTGCACCGTCACTGATATCTACAAAAGTAAAAATAACGTGTTAAGCAAATACAGTTCAAAAAATGTATAATCGTACATATATGTATGTATGTGTGTGTGTACATGAGACGATGCAATGGTCTTTTGTAGTTGTACCAATCACAAAGGCAAACTTCAGGAAAAAGTATCTTTAGTAAATATTTCGTAATAGAAAATGTCATTATGGTTCATGTGTATAGGTACATTACAAAGAAGAGGTGTGTACCTGTAATCTGTTTCAGAGTATGAAAGCGTTTTAAATGATAATCGTTTAGTTATAAAATATAAAATAATGCTTGTTTTACATGGACGACAGTTTTTATAAAACCATGCCCTTTAAAATTCCCACATATAATGAATGTATAGATTTTTAAAAATGAATCATGTTCTATTTCTTGGTGTCAAATTTGTTTAGAAAAGAGAGAAACGTCGCGCCATCTTGACAGTTTAAGAAATTAAAATAATTCTTTGGCATTTTTCATAAAATTTTGTATGGAATTACTTAAATAGGAAAATTAACTTTAAAACCCTTCCATTCATGTTTTCCTCCCTTGCTTTCCTAATAATTCTAAACTTTCTAAGTATACAATAAATTATTACTAAATGATTTACAATTCTGACATCTTACCTGTCCATTAATGATCTCAGCCTCCCTGAGAGCCCCAACGGACTGGTAGAGAATCATGGTGTTTTGAATGAGAATAAAGATGACGGGGATGAGGGACAAGATGAGCATCTGTACCATCTGATAACGTTTCCCCCCCACAGTTCCCGGGTGAGTTTTGAAACAGCCCGTTTTAATGGACACTAAACTCCCAGACTCATCCCCCGAATGAGTGGAGCTCACATTATCGGAGCGGGTGTCAGTATTCTGACTCCGATTTTTCATCTCTAAAGTCTGCGCCATTCTAAACTTTTTCAAAGTTAATTTTGGTTTAATGATACCAAATAATCCATAATAATCCATAAAGTATATTTATTTCAATACGAATTCTACACTGAACTTTTTGTTTTTATTTTTATGTTTTTTTAAGCGTTCAAAGTGGAGCTGTCCGAGTATATTGTATCTGATCTGTGTATGTTGGACTTGACTCGACTAGACGTGCAGTAGAAATCTGGAGACAAAGAAGAGACAGGCGCCACCCGGTTACTCTCATGAGACCACACTTTCCATTACCATTAACAGCATTGCCAGAGGATCCTATTCCAAGTATAATTAATTAAAAAGGGATTTTAAATGCTGAGGATTGAATAGCAAGTTGGCAAGTCGAAAGTGTTGAAATGGACTCGCACGTGTCACCTCACACACAAATAACCCACAAAATTACGGGAAGATCCTTTGGAAGGGATTAATTATTGTGGAAGTGGGATTTAAAAATCCAGATGAATTTGTTAATTAATTAATTGGGTGCTTTCCCTATGCGATATGGGGTGTGCTTGGGTTGAGTGAGTTTGCAGATGTGCAATTAAAATGCCCAAGAAGTGTGTGGCTGACTTTTAGTGCTCTCCTTTGAATGTGTGGGATGACTGACTGGGATTTGGGACTGCTCTGTTATTATATACTTATGTATGTAGGTAGTTTTGATTATGTCTTGTGGCTGCTGCTGATGCTGCTGCTGTGGCTGCTGCGGCTTCTCCTTCTGGTTTTTGGTTCTGACTTTTGGCTTCTAGTTTCGTTTTGCCTCCGTTTCTATGGACTATGGATTGTAATCTGAAATGAGATGAGGAGATGAGATGCTCTCCAAGTCCAAAAGTTTGTCTCTCTTCTCTGCCTTTACTATGGTTTTGCCCGTGCTCTGTGCAAGAGCAAATGTGTGGGTGTCTGTGTGTGTGTGTGTGTGTGTCTTATGATTCCCCGTAATTGACTGATCCGAATAGATTGACGGACTACAGAGACACAGAGACCAGGGAACAAGTCAATGTCAGAAATATTACTAGCACTCCCAACCACGTAGACGAACAAAGTACATCTCTCTCGGACTCATGTACACAATACAAAGGCCGATACCGACACCAGTAGTAATGCGGAGCAAGAACCAGTGCATCATCGTGGCGCCTTCCAATTGTGACGTCGCAGTTTGTTGAAAAGGTTAAAAAAATATTTAAAAAAAAAGTTTCAACGTTTTAAATCAGTACAGCAGATAGCATAATTGTCTTTGTGGTGCGCTTTTCAAAAATCTGTAAAGATGGTATGTTTTTACCTATTTTTTACTTTTCTAGAAGTTGACGACCATTTTGTCCATTTTTTGAAAAATACGTAATATTTGTATACTCTTCCATATACGCTATCCTTCTGTGAAGCCTTACCTGACACGTTGTTTTGACAGGCTGAATTGTCCTTCCCAAATTGGGATGATATGATGCGGCATTTGGAAGATCTCATCACAATCACCATCACCTACAAAATATATATCTATGTCTGTCATGTACCACAAATTGGTTTATCCGTTTATGCTTTAACTGCTGGTATGCCGCAGATTGAATGTCAAACGTATAGTATTGGTCTATAGGCTTGTAGGTGCTTTGTGCATTTGACGGTCTGTAATAATTCCCCTTTCTCGGCAGGAAAGCTTGCTTCCCAAGCGTTGCTCTTTGTGACCTATTTTTGTTCCTGTAATTTTTGCGTAGTAAAATATGCTAGCTTGCTATATAGATGTATACAATGTTATTTGCCAACGGTGTCAATCTTGCAGGGAGGCTACTCTATACACATACAACTTCATTCGATAAATGAATGAAAACCATGGGGCTGGTCCTAGTATTACCATTACCATGTACATGGCCGAAAATTTAATTTACCAACGCGTTTTCCAGTGGCGTGCCTAGAATTCCTTTACGAGCATTTATTATGTATGTAATCATAGGCCGAGACCAGTGCTAACAACACATATTTGGCAGTGAATCATAGTGAAGATCAAAGGATGCTGAAAGGAACGATAGCTATATAATATTACGTCACACATAATAGTATGGCTTCGGAAAACAAATTTCTAAAAACACAAAAAATACTATGGAACTGACATATATGCAAAACGTTATTTTGGGTTCTCAGAAAGTGTACTTAATAGGGTAATGTGACCTTCAAATTTCGTTAGAAATATTATATTAGCTGTCGATAAGACCTGTCAACGAGGGAAAACTGGAGGAATTAGAATGCATTTCAGAAAGTGTGAAATATGAAACAGAAAAAATCAGGCTTGTCACGTCCTTATACGGTACGTCCTCTTGTAAAACTAAAATAAATTAAAATACCAAGAAATTCAAGCCATGTAAACAAAACTATCATAGGATATTGAAAAAATGGCAAATCAGGGAATTATAAAATGTAAATGGTGACAAACAGGTCCTAAAATTTCCAAACGGGGTAAAACGAGATACAGAACATTTTTTAAAAGTGTAATAATAATTATCTTTTTCAGAATTTGCACAATTTTATAAATTACCCACGTCAAAAAAATCCAATAATACAAGATAATGTATTTATAGCTCCTGTGCCATGTAGATGAAATCGCCCGTAGGTTTCGTAGTTTCTTTATAAGGGACTGTGTCTTAATACTTTTAAGTTTTCTGTCACAATAATAATTTATAATTATATCAGCCCAGCAATCCATGTTTGCTCAGAGGTCGGTAACCACGTTACTATCTATATTGATGATTATAAACAAATTAAATTACATAATGGCTATACCTACATATATTATGCAACTGACAAAAACATACACATAAACAATGGCGGGGCAATCCTAGTTGATCTCTGATCCTGATTAATGAGCTGTCTGGAAGTTCTACATCAACATTCTAATGTAATTTAATACTGTTATTTTATTTTTAATTCGGGTCTTGTGAAACAGCGAAACAGTGTTTTACAATAAATTATCTAATTAATGTCAAGCTGTCTGTGTCCTTCATCAGGACTCAATTTGTCACTCCAGTTTTTGAGATATGTACTTGACTAACTTACTCAACTTTCCTTAGAAAATAAATCAAATAATTTAAAAATAATCTAATTTTTTACTAGGTACTAAACTTCTATTTTGAAATTTCGAATTTTTCTATACTCTACAGTCGCAGTCGTAATAGTAATAGTGACAGATCATAGACTAGAGTCATCAGCTATTTACACTAGGGGAATTTCACTTCTATTTACTAACAGAGGGCCCGTTTCTATTTCTATTTCTGCTTTAACATTATTTGACTATGTGTCAAGTTAAATTATTTGCCCACAGTCCACATTTATGTACCTACTATCATTTATTTATTATTTGCTTTGCCTTTGTTTGTGTGGTTTCTACATATACTAATACTATATTGCTGATGCTCTCAAGTCTCTAGAAATACATACAAAATCATCAATCCCTTCGGTGTACCTATATTAAGTAAAACAAAAATGACGATTGAGCGGAAGAAAAACTTGTTTTTCTTTCAAAGTCAAACCTCAAAATTGTTGTGTACAAAAATGTTTGTACTTTGTAATGTTAATAGTACTTATCTGTATAGTAATCAATAATCATAGCCCCAGTTGTAATCTATAATAATTTAGAATTTGTAATACCAATATCGTAATCGTAATTGCAAGATACATACATAATATGTATTAGGTCATTTACTTTAATATTTTCCGGGTATACGTACATCTTCATCGTTAAAAAGGGCCTATGCTGTCAAGCATCGCATCGGTATTTGGTTTCCTTTCGTCTCTTTTCTGACTCGGCCGAATTCCTTCAAAAGTCAAGGAATTTCTAGGAAAATAATTTCTAGGAAATGATGGATAATAATAATTATTATTATCTAGGCATTTTAGTGTGTCCTACTTCAGTAGTTGTGGTTGTTCCTTGTAGATGATTATTTATCGAATGAAATAAAGATCCAATGCGGATTTCTCAGAATCCTTCGAAAAACGATTGCCAAATGAAAATAGTTGGTCCGAATGCCGAATAGTTTGGTTTCCCTCTCTGACACGTGTCTTAATAGGACTGAAGCTGAAGGACTTTTGTGAAATAATGGATGGAAAAAAATCATTGCGCAGTATACAACTAAATATGCTTTAACTCATCTGGATCTGGAATCATCAAATAATCTTTATTTCATGTAAGTCATACATAATCATAGTAATAAGAATCTCTCTCTCTCTCATCATTATCCTGGACCAGACTTTTTTTCCTTACTTTTGATCTATCTAGAATCTTCTGACTGCCAAATAATTACGGACATCATCTCCATACAATTTTCCGTATCAAAAGGCAGTAGTAATTATATTTTGGTAGATAATATAATCCAGTAGGTAGGTACATTAACATTATATAGCAATATACATACCTATATCTGTCAACTACGTAGCTCAACCTAGAAAACAAATCCGAGAGTATATAGGTATAGGTATCTGTAATCATTATCTGGAAGCAGTAAAAAAATAAAAAATAAAACCGATTTACAGTTTAATAGCCTTTACTCAGATACCATACGTAGCTGTAGGAAGGATGAAGGAAGAAATGGATTCTTAATCGATATCGATCGCTCAGTCAACACAGTTGATAGTAATATGTAATAATAATAATAATTATTATTATTATTTGGGACAGTTTCTTTTTTTTCATTTTTGCTTTCACGTATTTATTATTTGCTGTCAGTGTCGGTCTCGGGTGCGGTGTCGATGCAGTAGCAAAATTTCTGTAGAATGAAATGTGAGATGCACGCACTCTGAGAGCCATACTGACTCGTCCGACTGATCTCACCGGATAATTGCCATCTCCAGGTCCACACGTAGCCGGCTTCTGTTTCATTATTAGATTGCTTATGGTCAGGGCCAGCTGGGAAAGAAGAAGACGGAGAGGAACTTGGGGGATTATTTAATGAGGGCTTCCTCCAGCGCTTGACCTCCGACCCCGTCACCGTCGCTTCGAAAATCCCAGCACCGGGTTGAGTTACCAGCGTGATCTGGAGCTGAATTTTCTCTCGGACACTCTCACTGTACTGTTTACTATTATTGTTATTATTATTATTATTATTATTATTATTATTATTATGGTTTTTGGGACTGTGATTTGCATCGGTGGAATATTTCCCCTTGCCATTACTTTTATTCTGACTGTCCCGAGTACTATTGGGATGGGAGCTGGGGATAGGAATGGGACTGGCTGTGGCGGAAGTGGAAATGGAATTTGAAACTGGAGAATAATGACTAGGATTAGAATTCAGAGGACCATTATTATGAGGGAAAGTTGGCTCTCCCAGTCCGGGACCGGCAGTGCTGCTAGTAGTAGTTATAAAATCCGACTTTGAAACCGGATTGTGGTGGGGGTGGTGGTGGTGAGTGGTTGTTGTTGTTACGGGCCTCGTCGTTGTGAGTGGCCTGGTCTCCTCAAGAGCTTCAAATTTATCCTCAATGGTTTTCATAGCTTCATTAATCTGACTTAATTCTAATTTGGCACAATAGTCCTCGAGCCCTTTCAGGAGTGAATTGATTTCTTGAACAATAAATAGAGCCGCTAGACGAACTACTGAACTGGAACTCGGCACCACTTCCATCGCATTACAAACACACCAATGCTCCGAAATCTCCGCCTCCTCACAACTCCGACTCAGAGGAACCGGCACAAATAAGCTTAAGCCCCGCTCAGCCCTCCGTTTATGGAGGGCATTAGCATTATTAATCTTTTCACTGGAGTCATGAGGGGAACTGCTGCTACTCGAGGGGCTAGGAGCTCCACTAAAGTTAAAGTCAGGGCTAACTGGGGCTTTGCGGAGGTAATTAGTCTTTGGGAAATGGAGGATATCCTTGAGCACTTGATGAATATCAAAAGGTGTGGTAAGTCTCTTGGAATTGAGCCTTAAATTCCGTATTAGTTCCGGATGTCGGTCATGGAACCAGGGGGGGAATGTAAAGTAAGCTAAAGGCATCCTCTCCTCAATCTTCCCCTGATAAGTCTTTCGGATCCCGCCCCAACGAATCCCATGGTCACTGAGTAGGAGGAACACAGTCTGATTCAAGAATCCACTCCGATGCAGGAACTGAATGGTCATCTGAAGGATCTCATCCCCAATCCGAGGATTATTGAGGAAATCATGAAATAGAGCCGTGGCCCACACAAATTGGAAATAGCGTTTGCTCTGTCCAAAAGTCACGGCCGTCTTGACAATGTACTCCAGCAACACTTCAAAACTAAGCCGGGAGCCATAGCACAATTCGGAGTTCCCCGAGATCTCATGCCCGATCTTCTTGGCCATGAAATGACAGGTGGGATGGAGGTAGTAGTCCGTGGGCTGTTTTAAAAAGCCAGCTTTATTATAATTAAATGTGCCCATCCAAACGGAGTCCTCCGCAAAACTAGTCCGATAGCCCCGTCGCCCAAACTCCTTCCAAATGAAGGGACAGTCGTCAAAGTACGAGTTCTTGTTGACCCAGCAAAGCTCTTGGAGCTCACTCACGTTCAGTCCCGTGAGGAGGGGAATTAAGTTGGGGAAAGTATTATCGGACACTTTGGTGTAGCCGTTGAGACTGATGGAGTTGAGCTCTTGGACGAGGTAATTATGGGTGAGGGGCATCTGACGAAGGAAGTTCATGTGGGACTGGGCGTCCAGACCCAGAATTAGGACGCTCAGTCCTTCTTCCGTGGCAGCTTCTTTAGTTTTCGACGTTTTAAGATGAACTTGATTATTCTGGAAATCTTTGGATTTTGAAGTACTGTTGGCATTGTTGTACTTGGTCAAATTACTCGGAGTGCTCACGTTTCCAATTCCAGGGGAGGCGGCTGGTTTTGACGTGTTAATCTGGCCGACTTTGTCTTCTGCTTCCCGTCGCCTTTTGAATTCTCGTTGAAATGCATGGAACTGAGCTATGCGGGTCTCCACTTGAGCCTTGAGCGGAACGAAGGCGAAGACGTCTTTGAAGTTGATTAGTTGCAGCACGTCTTCTTCTGGGCTCTTCTTGAGGTCTTTGGAGTTGACGTTGGACGGGAGGTTGGTGTGATTTATCGGAGTCAAAGTGACATTCTTACAGCGAATATAAATGAACTCGTGTTCAGCTGGAATCATTTGCTCCGTCCGGGTGACTTGGTAGCAGTCCCGGGAGAATCTGTAATCAAATCCAGGGTGTAACCTACGCATTAGTTCTCACTTGCATATATACATACATATATAGTTATATACTCTATGCACTACAGTCCCATTTTTTGTATAGTTTTTTTTAAAAATTGAACTGAAGACGTTATACATATTTTGAACAAGTGCAAAACGAAGCAGTGTGATTTTGAATTAACTAATTTTTAAAATTACGACACACTAGGCAATGAACTTAAACTATGGCGCTATAGTTGAAATGGAGGCCAATCCGTTTGTTTCCAGTCTTTGGAGAAAGGCCGTTTGACTTCCTCATTTACAGCGTATGCGATAGAACATGCATGTATTTATTAAAAAAACGTTCCTCCAACATTTTTCATTGACTGTCAACATGTCTCAAGCTTTAGAAATCTAAATTTATGAGCTTAACATTTAAATGTAATGGGTGCACGAAAAGGGAAGGAAATATGTTGACATTTTCTAGAAAAATACACACAACATCAATATCAGTAATCAGTATTGTCATTTTAAAATTGGGAGCAGTCACTTTTAATTTTAAGGACGTATAACGTATGTTGACGTCGGTCCTTTTTTGAAGCTAAAAATATACATACCTACATAAATACGTATATGGCCTGCTTAAACCGTAAATCATATCATTTCCCCTTCAAAAGCTCTTTCATTTTTGGTTTGCTACAAACTACCATTTTTTAAGGTACAATTGGTGAAAGGATTTGAAATAAAAGCAAATTCATGAAAGCATTGATGCATGATGCGTTAAAAGAACAAAGTTGAGTTGAAACTAGAATTTAATTTACTATTATGTACATACATATATGTATATGTGGGTCAGGTGTGGAGCTGGTGTGCTGGGAGAGATATTCCCTTTTGACTGTGAGTGAGGGGGGAAATGGAAGATGTACTTTGGAAAGTTGAAGGGAAAACGGTTTATTTGATTTATTTTTTTTTCATATCAGTTGTGAACTTTGAGGTTGAACAAGTCTGGCGTCTGGCTCCACGAGGTCTGTCCTGACATGTTTTATTACACTAATAATACAAATACGTGGTCTGGCATTTTGATTTGATATTCTGCTCTTGTCATGTCCAACAAAAACTGAGGAGAATCCTGATTTTGTTTTTATGAAGACTCAAAATCGATCCCATTTACCAACTCACATGAAAGTCAAAGGAAAGCTCAAAGTCTCTCACCGTAGAAACCAACCTTTCCTCCACAATAGACACCACATAGTCAAGAAAACGACATTTTCTTATTTTTCTTATAGGCAGTATTAGAGCTACCGCTATGCAGGGGACCGTCCAACAAATTACGTATCTAACTTACCTAATCTAATATTTTCACCTTTTTTGAAAATGTTTGGAAACTATTTCAATTTTTGAAGATTAAAAATCGCTCTTCTAAAAATCGCGTAATACATTAACCTATTCGAAACTGGGGAACCATGGAAAGAATGCTGAACAAAAGTTTTAATTCTATAATATAAATTAACTTTTTCAAAACGGTCAAAACTAGTAAATAACACTTTTTCAAAATGGTCAAAACTAGTAAATAACAC
>JAQFZC010002500.1:0-22777 GCA_034695205.1 Dicyrtoma fusca | reverse complement strand
TCGACTTCCCATTCTGTCGCCCCGCTTGGACTCTTCCCTGCTTCCTTTACTCTCTTTGTCACGTCTGGCCTCTGCCAGTTTCTGGCGGGCCGACTGATTTGGTCAGTTATTGTGATCTGCTCACTTCTTCCTTTACAACCTTTCTGAAAATGTTACTTTCTTGTTTTTTGACCTTTTTGAAAATGTTAGTATTTTTTTATTTTGAAAACTTTGAAAATGTTAGTTTCTTGTTTTGAGCATTTTGAACATGTTAATTTCTTTTTTTATATCTTTTCGAAAATGCTAGTTTACAGTTTTGTCCTTTTTGAAAGCATTACTCACAGCTTTAAAAATGCTTTTAAAAACTTTATTTATACTTTGACCCTTTTGATTACACTACAAAAAGCACTTTTGTGCCAAACAAAAAGCATTCTTCCCATGGTTTCCCAGTTGCAAATAGGTTAAGCCCAAAGACTATTAAAAGTTTTTAAAATATTAGGAAAAAACGCTGCTAATTTTAAAAATTCAAAAATTCCCATCACAAAAATATTGCGCAGCGATTTAAATTATTCTTCAAAACGGGACTACACAGAACAAGAACAAAAGGCAAAAACTGCCAACGAATAGCAAAACAAATAACAGCAAAAGAATGCAAAAAACAAAGACCAAAGTAGAGACGCAGAAGACGCAGATTGTATAAAAATGAAAGCATCTTCGTATTCCGAAGATGATTCCGTTCACCATGGTTACAGATTGCTGTAAATCCTATGAATTTGTGTACAATTCTGGAAATTCTGGATACATTTCAACTCGAATCGGGAATCGTTTGATTGTCTGTTCAGTTCAAATATGTACTACAGTTACATTATACTACCACTATTATTATTATTATTGTTATTATTATTACAATAATTATTTCCTTTGGGCACGGAATCGGGATTGTCTGTTTGGGATAAGTTACGAGTGTTCAGTTGACAGGTGATGGGACGAGGGCTGGGGGTGGTGATAGTGATGATCGTGTAGAAATATCTGTAAAATTTGATGCTGAATCGCACTGATAGATACAACAAGGCGAGTTGGTGTTGAACAAGTCAATGAAGTTGTTGTTCTTTTTTTTCTTGGCATTTTTTTTTTGGTGGATTTATTTTTTTTGTATTTGGTTCACGTGAGGCGCTTCATCTTCTTTGACTTCATCTCTTGACTCGTGCAAAGGAGTGAGCTTCCTCCCTTCTTCCATGCCAATGCAATGTCAGTGCGTTTCCCACTACTATTGCACTGACAATGGGTGTGATACTGTAATACTCGATGGAAGAAAGCAATTTTATTTTTGCAGTGACAGCCACGCGATCATAGTTGAAGTACATACAAAGGAACAGCAAACAAAAATAAAAAAGAAATCAAACAAATACAGTGGCGATTCTAGCAATGGGCCACCTGTAGTAAGTATGGGCTACTTGGCTTTGGATGGAAGCAAAAGATTCTACAAGTTTTGAAGGAGAAATAGATTGGGGCCGTGTATACATTTTAGTGAGGACTGTATTTTTCGAGATTTTTGAGACGCTGAAATTCCTGTATTGCTTTTTTTGAAAACGTTAATAATTGTGTTTTGCAATTTTTCAAATGCTAAAAATCGTGTTTTGCACCTTTTGAAATCGATGAAAATCGTGTTTAGCACTTTTTGAATACTTTCAAATAGTTTTATGCACCTTTTGAAAAAGCTAAAAGTCGTGTTTTGCTAACTTTGAAAGCTTTAAAGTCGTATTTTTCTTTTCTTGAGAACTTTAAAATCGTGTTTAGTACTTTTTGAATACTTTAAAATCGTTTTATGCACCTTATGAAAAGGATACAAGTTGTGTTTTGCAAACTTTGAAAGCTTTAAAGTCGTATTTTTCACTTCTCGAGAACTTTAAAATCGTGTTTGGCACCTTTTAAAATCGATAAAAATCGTATTTAGCACTTTTTGAATACTTTAAAATCGTTTTCTTTACCTTTTTAAAAGGCTAAAAGACATCTTTTGCAAACTTTGAAAACTTTAAAATCGTGTTTTGCACATTTTTAAAACAATGAAAATCGAGTTTTCTACCTTTTGAAAGCGATGCTAATCGTGTTTAGCCCTTTTTGAGTAGGCTAAAAGTCGTGTTTTGCACACTTTGAAAGCTTCAAAATCCTGTTTTGCACCTCTGGAAACCTTTAAAATCGCACTTAGAACTTTTTAATGACCTTAAAATCGCGTTTCTTACTTTTTTGAAAGCGATAGAAATCGTGTTTTGCTCCTTGTAAAACGTCAATTATAGTGTTATGCACCTCTTGAAAACCATAAAATTGTGTTTTGCACTTTCTGACTTCCATTAAAAACGTGTTTTCTACCGTTTGAAACCCTTACATTCCTGTTCTGGTCCTTCTAAAATTGTTACAAACGATCAGTTCCGTCCCTGGCAGAAAACACTGTTGAAATCTGAGCCAGCTAAATCTTACCGGAACCAACCGATGCGATGATCCTTTTTGCTACTGTACAGACAGACAGAATCTAGTTGTTGAGTCAAAGCATCCGCTCCATGTAAATCAAAATCAGATGGTCAAGTGTCAAAGATTCAAGTGCAAAAGGAAGGTATTGAATACAGATGAAGATTAAAACAACTACTGTGTAGGCACATTTAAAAAGAATTCTCTAGGGTCACAAAAATAGACGCTGCATGACAGCCTGTCGTATGATAATAAATAATACCAAGAAAAACTGCTAAACAAGTCACAATCAGGCAACAAAAAACCAGGCAACCAAAGAATTCATCACAAAAATAAAATTATTATTATTTAAAAAGCAGCGTTTCGGTCCAAAAGTGCTATAGCTTTTTAAAAATAGTTTGAAATATTTTTACATTTATTTTGTAGATTTTTGATTCACTTTCCGTTTCAATGAAACAGAAATTGACAGGTGAAAGAGAGTGATGCAGCGATACATACTAATTTAGGGTTCGGGAAGGGAATTTTTTTGATTTGTTAGATAGACCCTTTTGAACGCATCTGTATTGTGTAATAATATTTACCCTTTGAATGAATTTGAAGCAAGAACAAGGCGAAGCCGACAGGAAATCAATTGAGAGGGAAAAATGAAGGGAAAAAAATGGTCGTAAAAATCATGGAAGGGATAAGCAGTCATCTTAGCTCAACTTTCTCAGAGTCGTAAATTTTTTTTAGGGATTTTACTACTATATATAGTAATATGCTATATAGCATGCATTTGTTTTGGTATAGTATACATATTTTTAAAAAATGCACTATATGTATATGTATGTATGTAGCTATAGCAACGCACCTATGGTAGAGATTATACAGAATTATGTTACTGCAACTGCATTTGATTGTACAAAAAATTTAAATAATATGATTAAATGCATCTATAGGGGACTTGCAAATGTGAGGTCACAGAATCTGTGGGTAAAGAAGGTTTCATTCTGACAAGCATACTAATGCATGTAAATGTTTTTAAAAAAGGCAAAACCTGATATTTAACATTCTGAAAAGATGTGAAAGCACAGATCTTACACTTTCTAAAAATGGTACAATGTGGCAATAACATTTTTTAAAAAATGTAATGGACGATTTTGCACTTTTTTAAAACAAAGCAAAACGTGACAGTAACATTTTGAAATGATGTAAAGCCAGATTTTACAATTTTTAATAAAAGGCAAAACGCGATTAGAACACTTTGAAAAGAAGCAAAACAAGATTTTGCGCTTTTAAAAAAAATCAAAATGCGATTAGAACACTTTGAAAAGATGTAAAAAACGATTTTGCACTTTTCTAAAAACACCAAACATATGACACTGAAGCTTCTAAAAAGTGCAGTAAACAGGATATAACAATTTTTAAAACAATGTCAAAATTGAAATCTGTAATAACTTTTTATAAAGATACCAACTATGTTATATCACTCCTTCAACAAATCCAGAAAACGTTCTACCGACGTTTCTACAAAGTGCGAAACATATGATACAGCAACAGCACTTTCTAAAAGAAGGCAAAACGTCACAATCCATTCTTTTTAAAAAGATTCCGATTCATAAAAAATACGAGTTGAACTTTTCAAAAATTGCAAAACGTGAAAATAACATTATTTTTGGAAAGGTCATAAAACTTAAAATTCATTTTTTTAAAAAGGCAGCAAAATCATGATAATGTCGTTTCCAAAAAAAACTTGTTTTCCAAGTACATACATTTCCACCGACGTCATATTTGCAAGGCTCCACGTGATAAATAGCTATAGCATAATACATACATAACGTATCTGTACAATGCATTTTTGTTTTGATTTGACTTTTGGCTTATAGCTCATTCCACGCTTAGTTTCAGTTTCAGCAGTTTCAGCCTGTCGGTATTTTTATTTGTTGGTCTTCCAGCTTTTATTGATCTTCCGAGTTCCGACAGAATTTTTTCCTTACCCCCATTACTAAACCAACTACAGGGCTATCAAGTTTAGTTCTCACGTTTTTCTTTTAAATATTTTTGTTACATTTTTTAGTGTCCTTTTAATTTCATTTTTTTATTTGTTGAATCGTTTACCCTCTACACTAGGATGCATATTGAAAGGTAGATCAATAGACGGAGGACGGACAGTGCAGTGCAGTAGAGTGTTGCAAAATCTTCAAAAAATGAATAATTTTTTTAAATAAATAATTTTCCAGATATTTTTGCAATCAAAAGTTCTCTAGTTGCAAGTTAAAATAAATTAAAATCATGCATTTTAAAATCAAACTATTAATTTTATTAATTTATGCACATTTAACAGTAGCGATTCAAACTTAATGAAATATTATTTTCTAGCGTTGTGTATGCAGTTGCGTATAGGACCGAAATCTACGCTCCTTTAAAATCCGTTTACGAAATTGGTGCACCTCCAATAAGAAAATTGTTGTAATGCTAATCAAAAAACTTTACGGCGTCAAACTCTTACATTATTTAATTGAATATATTTTGTGGTTTAGTTGAAGCCTGCATGCTGTTTAGATGTATTTTAATAATATTACTTTTTGTAAAAGCTGTAGGAACAAAAATATTTTTTTTTATTTAATTCATGTACAAACTTTGTTCGAATAAAAGTAGTTTCTAAAAACAAAAGCACTTTCTTTAATTGTAAGAGGCCATTTTGGGAAAAAAAAATGCTTTTTCTAAAATGCCAGTTTCTAAACAGTGTAAAATCACTTTTTAAATTACTGACGATGAGTTGATACAAAAACGCTTTTTAAAAATAAAGCATCCTCTAAAAGCGCTTTCTAAACGAGACCATTTTATGCAAAACTAGTTTTTATAAAACGCCAATTACTGTAAAAAATCTTTTTAGGAAACTCGATTTATAAAAAAAATATGTATTTACATTTTCAAAAAATGTTTATTTCACAATCATTATATTTTACGCTGTATTGTGATTGTAAAATACAACGTTTTTAGAAATGTTCCTTTCTGTACAAACCCTTTTTAGAAAACCAGATCTATTCAAAAAATTTCCTCTAAACTCTAAAAGTACTTTTTGCATACTTTCTTAAAGAATATTTTATTTTGAATTGACTTGATTTTGATAAAAGTTAAAATTTTAGAAGCATCAATTCAAAATTAAAACAAATACTTTTCAAAAAAGAACAAAAAATAAGATTCTCTAATTCACAATATTGTACCGTTTGTAAATTTATTGTCAAGCTCCATTAAACATTTTACTTTGACGCCATTATTTTTAATTCTCTTATGAAAGCGCTTCATTGCATTAATATAGATATGTTAAGTATTTTAACGAGGATTGCTTCTAGCACTTTAGCTTTTAATTGTACAAACTAATTCCCGTCCCAAGTCCCAATACAGTCGTTGTATAACTCATAATTTCGCAAAATTTTGTTTGCATTTAACTTGCACAACTCCAGCTTTATTTGCGTTGTTGTTTCGTAATAATAATTGTATTATTTGCACTTTCCAAAATCCAACTGTTTGAACTGTAACTATGTATTTTCCCGGTAGTGCTTACTGTCAACTATCCTGTCCGTCCTTCTCTGGCTTTGTTACATAACTGTGCACACAGTTTTAAAGCCAAAGGGAAAAACCAGGAAAGAAAAGCATGCAAACTGCATAATTGATGCTTTTGTGCAAACAATTATTGTTTGCAACTGAAACTGTAACCTTAACTTTGGTCTTCGCTGTGATTTTCATTACTTTTCTATTTTGTGCTCAAGAAGCACTGCAGAATTTTCAAGGGCAGCATTCACTGCATTCGTGGGCAGTTCGTCAGTTGATAAATTAACTTATTCGGAACTGAGAAACCATGGAATGAATGCTTTACAAATATGTTTATTCTACAAATTAAAGTTTTTCAAGACGGTCAACACTAGAAATCACCATTTTCAAAAGGGTGAAAACTAGGAATCAACAATTACGAAAAGGTTTACAACTGGAATTTAACTTTTTCAAAAAGGGCAAAACCAGAAATCAACATTTAAAAAAAATTTAAAACGGTTATTTATCTCTTTCTCAAAGGTTAAAATTAGAAATCAGGATTTTCAAAAAGGTTGAAAACTGCAAACTAACACTTTCAAAAAGGTCAAAACTAGAAACCAACATTTTCAAAAAGGTGCAAAACTGGAAACTAACACTTTCAAAAAGGTCAAAACTGGAAATCACCATTTTCAAAAATGTTAAAACTAGAAATCAACATTTTTAAAAACGTTTAAAACTGCAATTTAGCACTTTTAAAAATGTTAAAACTATAAATCAACATTTTCAAAAAAATGCAAAACTGGAAACTAACACTTTTAAAAAGGGTAAAACAAGAAATTAACGATTTCAAAAAGCTGTTAACTAGATACTGTACCGTTATGAAGAGGTTAAACTTTGGACTTTAAAAGTTTTAAAGATTTGATTCCCATGAAATCATAATACTATTGTATACAGTATTGCCGTGTATTTTTCTTCGTGTTTCAATTTCTTGCATTCATTTTCTGTAGTGGAGACTGGCGACCGTAGTTCGGGAATTCAAAATTTTGGAAATTCTGGGAAAGAAAAAGATTTAAGAGATGGCTGGGAGGATTTTCCGGTTGAATTGCTTGTATTGTTTACATTAAAATGTTTGTATTAGACTTGAGTTTCCCCTTTTAGATTTCCTATGGGAGCGGCAATACGGAAGATCTCAATCTATGGCAACCTATTATTACTTTTACTTCCTATAGGGCACAGTATCTTAGGTATAGCTATAGTCATGTTTTTGTTCTATAAGACCGTCTATTGATGCATCGGGCATAGTGCATTACTACATGCAATTTATTGGGATTATATTCCTTTGTATAATTCCATAAAGAGAGTGAGTGCTCAATGCAATGCTACATGCATGTGTGCTTCTTAAACTCTGTATTTAGACGTCAAGGCTAGTATTAGTAGTTGTAGATAAAGGGGGCTTGCAAATGTGATGTGTTTGTGTGATTTCGAAAAGTTCAAAAAGGCATAATTACTATCTTGTCAATAAGTTCAAAATCCCATAATTACGAACTTTTCAAAAAGTTCAAAAATCGCACAGTTACCACGTTTTCAAAAGTGCAAAAGGGCATAATTACAACGTTTCAAAAAGGGAAAAATCCCATAATTACGAACTTTTCAAAAAGTTCAAAATCGCACAGTTACCACGTTTTCAAAAGTGCAAAAGGGCATAATTACAACGTTTTCAAAAAGGGAAAAATCCCATAATTACGAGCTTTTCAAAAGGTGCAAAATTCCATAACTACAAAGTTTTCAAATAGTGCAAAAGCGCGTAATTACAACCGTTTCAAAAAGTGCAAAGCTGGGATTTCCAACTTTTATAAGCAACATAAAACATATGAAATACATAACCTCAACACAAAATCGTAACCATGGTAATGAGTAAAAAGGTACAAAAGCCGAAATCACGGCGATTTCAAGAGTAAAAAAAAATCTGCTACTTGCATAGTATATACAGCATTTCTTGTAAAATTCGAAAAATTAATTAGATTTTCTGTATTTTCAAAACTTTTCACTCGCGATTACAAGTCCATTCATTTAGGAATGTAAATAAAAATTCTAAAAGAACTGAGTTGCTCGCATATTTATGAGCTTGTCTACATGCATTGCATTGCATTGCATTGAAGAGATGCCATCATTAAACATTGGTTACGCCTCAAAATTTTGAACCCAATCTGCCGTTAAATGACGCTTACTAGTTAGATTGCATAACGTAATAATTAGAGTGCCCACTAAAACCAAAACAAACTCCACAATTCAAAGGCCAAGTCAAAGTCAAGTGCAAGTAATACATAGGTACACTACACACAAAAGACAAAAGTAGGTATATGTACGCCTATATAAATAATAGCTATATCTACAGACTATAGACAGATGCTCAAACTGCTATAGCTATAGAGACTATAGGGAGCGGAAGCTTGAACGCTGGAAAACTACAAGATGACAAGTCCACTAACCAAACTAACCCAAAACTTGTGCTACAGTGTTGAAGAGTGCAGACTTGTGATCTTTCCAGACCAGCAGTTGAGACCGACGGAGGCGGCAGGCCAAGAAGATGCGATGCGGATTGTCGGCCTTCTTATTGTACGTAAGTTAAGTTGAAGGAAAACAATCAGCTACTTCCGCTCCCTCAAGAACAATTTAACTCACAATATTCCCAACTATAGGCACTACCCTGCACTGCACTAAATCTTCAGTTAAGAGGCAAAATGTCAAAATGCATCCATAACAAACTGCAGTGACACATAGTGCAGAGCAGTGTCGATTGTTACCACTTTGCTTTTAATTTTATTTTTTATTGTACAAAATTATTGTGACCCACTTTGCCTCTTAACCGACGATACGCCACGTGATACTCATCTGTTCAATAGCAACTTTGTGACTGTGGTGTCTCTTGAGACAAGCCATATTGCACTTTACTGTAAGACTGTATTATTGGCCCTGCATTCAGATTCCAAGTCAAAGTAAATGTAACATTTTAAATTTGTCAACAAGATCCAAATAATGCAGTTATGCTACACACACCTTTTAATAAAATCCACATTTTTCACATAGTACATTATACATATATTCCCCTAAACTAAAGATTGTTGACTTTAATTTAACTGACGATACTATAGCAGCAAATAATGATTTTATTTTCTAAACGGCGTCGTACTGCTTCAAAGTACGCTAATAGAGCACTTTTTATGTTTTGTAAAAATATGCAGATAGAGCACTCATTTTTGAAAAGGTGTAAATAGAATATATTTTGCATTTTTGTAGTCTTTTCGAAAAGGTGCTGTATTTATGTTTTTATTGTGTATACTTTCATTTACAGTATATTATATACTTAAATTTTTTTGAACGTGTCAATTTCTTGTCTAGACTTTTCTAAAACAGTGCCAATTTCTTGTTTTGACCTTGTTGAAAGGCCTAATTTCTTGTTTTGACCTTGTTGAAAGTGTTAGTTTCTTGTTTTACATAATTTTGAACATGTTAAATTATTGTTTTGACCTTTTTGAAAGTGTTAGTGACTGGGTTTGAATGATTTTGAAATTGTTACTTCTAGTTTTGAGCCCTGTTGAAAAGGGTAATTTCTAGAAAAGGCACTTTTGAGAAGCACTCTTTCCATAGTTTCCCAGTTGCGAATAGGTTAAAAGATCCAAATAGATATCACAATTGCCATTTTCACCAGGATGCCATGTAGGACCGATTTTACCAATACATATATATTAGGTAGATTAATCTTATTGCTTAAATGAAAACATCTTAAGCGCCGTTTATAAAAATAAATGACCCAATTCAACGCAATGATTTAAATAGATAGGAAATGTTAAAAAGTTAAATCATTGAACCCAAGCAAAATAAACCAAGTAATTCAATGTACCTACTAAAATGTAGTCAAATATACAAAATAATTATTAAATCTTTTTAAAACAAAATCATATTAAGCAAAAGATTATTAGAAAATATAAAAAATAATCAGTTACAGCTGCTGTTTAATTCACATTTTATTTAAATGTAGTGGGAAACGATCTTCTTTAGTAAAAAAAAATAATAAAAAAAGGGAAAAAAGTGAATGGAATGCCTGGGAACGAGATAATGGGAAGATTGGGACTTGAGCTAATTTTTCACGGTTCCCTTCTTCCCTTCCCCTCAACACTCACACAATCCCTGTGCATCTGCATGAGAACTAATTGGATCCTTGCTTTTTCAGACGTCTTTTGCCTTTTGCCACTCAGCCACATTTTTCATCACTGTCATCATCTTCAGATCAGAAACCAGAGAGAAAGAGCGAGAGAGCAAGTGTGGAAGGGCAAGAGGAAAAAGGGAATAACTACCACACTACACAAACCACACTGCTCATTGTGAGCCCACTACTTAACACAACTTTTAAAGATGGACCTTTTCTACTTGCAAGATAATTCATCAGAGCCAGAACACCGTCATCAGTCATCATCTAAGCTGACGGGGCAAAATATGGTATCTACAAATTACTCATTTTAAAAAATTCTAATTTAACTGCTTTAAGACGAGGAAATGTGACGATTGTACCCTATGAAAAGCATGCAACTTTTACAGTTCGGAACAGGTAAATAAAACATTTTGCTGGAATGAAAATTTACCTACTAATAATAAGTATAGGGTTCTGCACTTTTCAAAATAAGCAAATAGGACATGGAAAAAGCAAGGAATAAAAACATTTTGCATCTTTTCCATTACATATAAATAGTACATTTTGCACCCTTTCAAAATCATGCAAATAGAACATATTGCACCTTTTCCAAACCTTGTAAATAGAACTTTTTGCATCCTTTCTAAAACGTGTAAATAGGATATTTTGCATCCTTTCTAAAACGTGTAAATAGTGCATTTTGCATCTTTTCCAAAACATGGAATAAAAGCATTTCGCATCTTTGCAGAAACTAGTAAATAGTACATTTTGCACATTTTTGAAAACGAGTTAATAACATATTTTGCACCTTTTCAAAAACATGTAATGACGACATTTTGCGCATGCATATTTTTGTAAAAAGCTCAACGCCGTTTGAAATCAATGAATGTTATAACTATGGTAAATCAGCACAGATAATTAATACTTGTGGTTCTCCAAACGTACAAAAATGCTTAAACCGGTAACAAATTGTACGTTTGTGAAAGCATGCAATTAGAACATTTTACAATTTTTAAAAAACAAGTAAATAAGAGTTTTTGCATCGTTTCAAAAACGTGTAAATAGTGCATTTTGCACCTTTTCCAAAACTTGTAAATAGGACATTTTGCACGTTTTTAAAAACTTGTAAATAGGACATTTAGCACCTTTTCCAAAACTTGTAAATAGGACATTTTGCACCTTTTTAAATACTAGTCCTACGTACTTTTTGCACATATTTTGTAAAAAGCTTGACGCCGTCTGAAAGAAATTATTGTTTTCGCCTAGGAAACTCAATACAGTTATGTACATCCGTTGTTATTGATTTGGCCATGTTTTCCTTTAACGTACAAAAATACTTAAAAAAATCTTGTACCTTTTTGAAAGCATGCAATTAGAATATTTTGAACCTTTTCAAAAACAAGTACATAAGGCATTTTGCACCTTTTCACAAACATTTTAATAGGGCTTTTTGCACCTTTTTAAAACCCTATTTGTAGAACATGTAGCACCTTTGAAAAACGTGTAGAACAAGACAGTATTAATTACCAAAACAATAGTAAATCTCTAAAAACGCGCTGTATGCAGTGCAGTGGTTACAAAGTTTGGAAACCGGTCATTTTGCTTCTTCAGTAACGATGGGTCGTCAAATGCACACATGTAGAAAAGTGGTGAGAAAGTGAAATGAAATTTAAACATCTTCTTCCTAAACGACCCTAGAACTCTACTAAACGACACTACCGTACAGCTTTAATACGCTTAACACTCTCCGCATAATATGCGTACAGGGAGTGATTACAGTATTTAAGCACCTACACGCCTACGCATATGATCTCCATAGCGTTGGTCTAAATGCAAAGTGACCCCTTCATTTATTTTCCACAGAAATCGTCAGTGTAAGTGCAAAGTGTAAAGTGTGTCCAAGCCCATTCTTCTATTTGCAAACGGTCCTTCCCAAATGAAAGGTGGTTATAAGGTAATTAGTCAAATTAGTCGTTAGTGCACTTTGCCTTCACACCGACGATATGCCTGTTAACACTAATGCAATGCTGTGAGTGAAATTAGTTGATATTTTTGATGCTCAGTCCAAGGCAGGCAGTCACACACTTGAGCTTCAAAAAGTCAGAAAAAAACGAAGGAAAAGGCAAGGAAAGAAGGACCGTTGATCTCTGGTTGCCTAGGCAACTACAGGAAGATGAATTTCCCATCCTGTCACTGTCAGTTCACAGATCTTCCTTCGTCGTCTCAAAGACAATCTCACTAAGTACAGCCTACCCGTATGAATGAACGCATAAAATATGCTCGTTGCTCGAAATCACAGCCAAGGCTTCCAGCAGTACAAGTGAGATTTTGAAATTTTTGAACGCTTTTGGTTTTTGAAGCGTAAAGCCAGCCAACCAACCAACCATTCAAATTCCATCTCATAACTTTTGTGTCATCTCTGGATCTCTTGAACTTGCTGCTGCTTGGCTCTTTTTTTTTCATTTTCATTAGTGCAGACAGATTGCAGAGAGAGATCTCTATTATGTATATTAGGCATTGGGGTACTAAAGGGTTATGTGGGTATACCGTCCTACCGTGAAACTTCGGTTAGTTTCTTGGGTTAAACGGCTTACTCATTGTTTTAACCTATTCGCAACTGACAAACCGTGAAAAGTATGCTTTACAAAAGTTTCCATTTCTATAAATTAACTTTTTGAAACGGTCAAAACTAGTAAACAACACTTTTTCAAAAGATCAAAACTAGTAAACAACACTTTTTCAAAAGGGTCGAAACTAGTAAATAACACTTTTTCAAAACGGTCAAAACTATTAAATAACACTTTTTCAAAACGGTCAAAACTATTAAATAGCACTTTTTCAAAATGGTCAAAACTAGTAAACAACACTGTTTCAAAACGGCCAAAACTAGTAAATAACACTTTTTCAAAACAGTCAAAACTAGTAAATAACACTTTTAAACAGTCAGAAAACTAGAAAATGCTGTTTTTAAACGGTCAAAACTAGAAATTCCCCTTTTTCAAAAACATTCAAGACTAATCGTAAGTGTATTACCGTTTCTAAAAGGTTAATCAATTATTTATGTTGTCAAATGTTTAATGTGAGTACTAAATGACACTTTTGTTTCTAAATCCTGATTTTCAGTTTTTCCTTTCGAACTGTGGGGATTGGTCAACTCAAATTAATCCACTAATTTTGTTCGTGGCGTGAAACCTTTATAAGAGCTGCGCGCAAGGCAGTAAATAGTAAAAATAGTAAAACCTGCCCATCACCGTCACGACCATAAGAACAGCCACTACAAGTTGCATTAAAATTTTTTAAAAGGAAAAGAAATGTTAGGAAGTTATTCCCAGTTTTACGGTAGTTACATACCAGCATTGCTATACCTATAATTTCCACATGCCTATATATCTATAGCATTTATTTTACTTATTAACTTTGCTACCGTGCGTATAGCCAGGGCACAGTCTCATTGCCCAGGGCGCCAAGAGTTGTAAATTAATGAATGCTTTGTGAAATTTTGAATCTTCCCATAACCTTTGTGCTTCCATTTTTTTAAATTTTGTTTTCTTTTTCCCTTTGCTTTGCCGTATATTTTCATACACACTTTTTTCTTTTAACTTTTGACGTTTTGCCTTGCAGGCCATTTGTTGACAGAGACAGTGATCCTGATGCTGCATGCTGTGGTGACAGGGAAGGAAATTATGTTGTGATGACAAGCGTAGACTTCCCCACACTTACAGAAACACAGCTGGAAGGGAAATTAATTCATAGCTTTTCAAACTTTTGCTTTAATCATAGGGTTATGTGTGACCTTGCTATTGTGAATTGGATTAATTATTTTCTATAAATGTGTAAGTATATTATTATATTACTAATAAATTAAAGTTTTAAAAATAAAAATAAAAATACAACTACAATAATGTAAATGGTTTATTAGAAATAGTTTTCTAAGTTTAACGCCACTTTTAAAAATCCTTGATGATTGCTTTATTTAAATTTGAAAGTTGAGTCAGTTTCAAAGCACGTCGGTCAAGTTAAGTATTTCCTAGGAATCTATTGAAGTAATATTTTAAAAATTTAACACGTAATTAAAACTTAATTACAATACAAAATTGAAGTTCAAAGTGCTCCCACTGACAGCTACTAGAAAGCATTGAATAAATAGGCTTCTTCGTGTCAAAGCAACAGTCACGGAGTAGCAATAAATGGCTTTTGTAATTCTTAGCCTAATTGTAAGCTTCATTTTGTATTTGCATTTTGTATAACAAACTCTGTAACTGCTTCTATAGAATGAAATGAGAACAAAGTTTCAAAACTATAGAAATGGAAACAAAACCACAAAACGTGCTTCTTTCATCTTTTACAGCGTCATTCTGCGGTCTGAATTTCCACCAATTTCGCTTGTTTCTTTGCTTGTTCTCGGAGTTGCGTTGGTTGGATCAAAAAATGTTTTTGATCTATTTAATTATAAGCAGAAAGCATCATTAAAAATATAGTTTGTCCTCAACTACTGGTAATTTAATATAAATCCAATTAATGGCTACATGGAAGCTTGGATATTGTGTCGCTTATAAAACTACGATTATTTCTTAGCGGCGTCGAAGCTTCAGTAAAATAGAAATAAATGCACAGAAATTAGCTACACATTTTGTAGTAAAAGTGATATTTTAAATCAGTTAACACCGAATAATTATAAAATATTAAAATTATAAACAATGCCACCACAAATAAATAGTAATGGGCTACGGTAGAGAGTAGTTGCATTAATTATAATAATGCGGTTGTATTATAGATATGTACGAGTATACCAATTAAGTATAGCAAGTAAAGTGTACGCAATGCATTCAGCCTTTGAAGAGAACCGTTGGCTTGGAGTTGACACTGTTGACTATGGATTGAAGATAGTTAATGATGGGTCGTCCTTTCTCTGTTTATCTTTCTGTAATTTGATCTTTTATTTATTTGTGGAGAAACAGTAATTTATTTATATTTTTTAAACTTGAAGACAGGGACGTGTTAGAGGGAGCAGACAAAAATGCCCATAAGCCTAGCAACAGCATAGATTTCATATAATACACAGTGTAGACGGACCAGCCACAATATAACGGTACAATACGCATAGAACTGACAATGAGGGCCGCGCAGATGTGACGTTTGCTCTAATAAATGAAAAGGGTTTTTAAAATCCCTAGAAACGCAGCAATGTATAGATACAATAAAACGTAAATGAAATAACGATTTAATTGGTAGCTATTTTTTAAAAAAGCAAAATTAAAATATTAAGGCAGGTTTCTTTCTATTTTTTTTTTAACATTTCGTGAAAAAATTGCTGTTGATTTTAAGAAACTCAAGAATGCTGCAGATTGAAAGTAACCTATTTTAAGTTTATAGTGGAACAATGTGCAGAACTTAAATTTAGCCTTTTTTCTCAAGTGCAAACTAAGATATTTGCGTCTTTCAAAAAGGCAAAAGGTTAAAATTACTACTTTGCAAAAGTGCAGGATACGATAATACAATCTTTAAAAAGGGCAAAATCTTGAAAATAACATTTTTGAAAAGAGCATAAAGTACTATATTCATCCTTTTTAAAAATGCGAAACTATAGAAAACGCAACTTTTAAACACTGAAATGTAAAACTAAAACTTTAATTAAGTTCAAAATCTGAAACTGACACTTTGAAAAAGTGCAAAATACATTTTATTCAAGCCTTTAAAAAAATGCATACCTTCAAGTTTTAAAGCGCTTATTCGAAAAATTCAAAATCATTTTTGGACAAGCTTAACGCCATTCATTATTCCACAGCCTTCTTTCTTAACCATGGAACAGAGATGGACATTCAAAATTGAATGCGCAATCCCTAAAGTTTTAGCAAAATAATTTAATATTATTTCTAAAGCTGAGGAAACCTCAGCATTAATTATTTGATGACTTTCATCTCCATCCAACAATCACATCAACTTCGTATTTAAAAGAGGTAATAAATGGAAGGCCCCTTGTTCCAGCTGTAAGCAATCTCATCAGTCAGACTGAAAACTGAAAAGCAAAGTAGAAAGAAATAAAGAAGACCGACAATGCAATGTCGGGGAGACGCAGCCCAACAAACAGAATTCCAGTATTGTTCTTATATGAAGCATAAATCTATAGCACTTTAATGCGAGCCACTTTTATACTTTTATAGAAGCTATTATAGTATGTACATATGCTTACTATATAGCTATAGCTATGGCTATGGCTATGCCTATACTGATTATGCTTATGGTTGCGTAATACAAGACGGCAAGGAACCCACCGAGACAGAGACACAGAGCCTTAACCAGTGAAAGATGTCAACTGCTTTGTCAACGTCAGTCCAAAAATTCATCAGCCAAGTCCCGTCAGCCAACATCTCAACGTCCCAACTTTGCCCACCTTACTAACAAGAAGGCTATATAGCTATAGTATATAGCTATAGTATACAGCTATATACATAGCTATATACATTATAACGAACCATTTGAATTCCTTTGGATTGGAAGGCAAAGCAAAAAAAATTGTTTTTCTACCATCTCAAGTGTCCCTTTTATTCTGACTTATCGTATTATTTTTTTTGCTCTAGCAACGCTGCTATCAGTAGAACAACCCTTCTTCCTTTTCCCTTCTCACACTTTTAATTTTTATTTCAGAAAATTACGTAATACGTTACAGGTTGATGCTGATTCTGATGGTGATGGGACCAGAGGGATTTGTAATGAGTCTATACATTTAATAAAATTATTACGGGCCTCTTGACTCGACTTTTGAGACTTTGAGAGCAGAGATTTCTGGGGAAAGAAAGAAGAATTCTGGAGATTGTGAAATGTGACTGTGGGAAAAATTAAATTAGTCATTTGGGACATATTTCAATTCTTAAAGATAAGATTCTTTTGCGTGTGTCTGTCTCTGTAATGTCTCTGCGTGTCTTTGTGTGTTTGTTCTTTGACTTATTATTCATTTCTTTCCGTTGCGTTAGCAGCTCCACGCCGTTTGATTGAAAGTGTACGCTTTGCTTTCAGTAAATTCAAACATTAGGTTTTTAATATCCAATGCATGGCTGTCGTAGTAAAATTTTGGTAGTAATTTCAGAAAATTTAATTACCTACCGGAACAGGCTACAATTATATTAAAGAATGTTGAGTAGAGGATTTTTTTTCAACCAGTTTAAACATAAGGAAACAATAACAAAACGGGAGTTTTTAAACGTGTGCACATTTTTACTCATAGCCTAAATTGATATTTAGTTTTTAAAAATATGCAAGTATTATAAGGTGAACATTTTCTAACAAATGGGAATAGTATGTATATGTATTTTGCACCTTTTTAATAAAGTTGAAATAGTTAATTTCGTACCTATTCAAGAACGTGTAAAGAGTATTATTCCCACCTTTTGAGACACCGGTCAATATGCACTACGTTTAAAACCTTATGAAAAGTATGTGTAATTTTTTAGAACTTTTTAAAAACCTTTTAAAAACATGTAATTAGGGCTAATTATTGCACCTTGTTTAAACTTTCTAGTTTGTTCATTTTGCGCATTTTGTTTAAATTGAAACCCCTATGGTCACCTACGTCTACTTGTTTGGAAATTAATATACTCTGCCTCAAACGGCGTCGAGCAATTTCAAACAATTACTGTAAATTCGAAAATAGCAAAATCTAAAAATCTAAGATTGTAGTTTTGAAATCATTAGGTACATACATATTTTGAAACATCAAATTATCCAGCATTCTTCATAAAACAAAGGTATTTTAATTTTGTAGATAAGACTAGTAAACCTAATACAAAATATAGCAAAAAAGTTGAGGGTTTTTGTGAAGAAAAAAAACGAAAATAGGATATTTTCCACCTCTTCAAGGCATGTAAATTCAACATTTTTTTGATATATTTTCAATAACTTTGTACATAGTAGATTTTGTCATTTTTCAAAAACATATGTAAATTAATATAACATTTTCCAAATAATAAAAGTTTGATTAGAACAGCTACCACCTTTTTGAAAAAACATTCTAGTTAGACCTATAAGCGACTTTTGGATGATCGATCTGTAGTGCAAATAGAATCTTCACTTTGAGTCAAAAATTTATTATATTTTCCGCCAATCGGCGTCGTACGTCTAAAGAATTGTAAATTCGAACAAACTGAAAAACCTGAAATAGCAGTTTTGAAATCGTAATGTAAGGCCTTTTTGAACAATCAAATTATAAAGTTTTCTTTAAACAAAAAAAAACAAAAGTGTTTTAGTTCGTAGGTACTATAGTATAGAAAGTATATATTACAGTAAGCAAGGTTGAACGGTTTTAAAAGCATATAAATAACGACATTTTGCCCCGTTTTAAACACATGAAAATACGATATTTTGCCACTCTTTAAATACATGAACATATTTTGGCCTTTTCAAAAATATAAAAACAATAGAACATTTTGCACCTTTTTTCTGTCTTGTATTGTATTCTATACCATCTATCTCTTCGATACCCCAAAATCCTTCGACTTACTAACTGTATTCTAGTGCGTTTTAACATTAGCATTTTTTTCGTAAACCGGCGTAGCACTTGAAAGAATATTGTATTGCAGACAGTAGAAAAAATATCAGTAACTTTGTTCATCTGAAATACCACTTTTAAGCACACAGAGCATTTATTTGGAAACATCATCAATTTATAAGCTTTTTAATTAAAGCAACAAACCTATTATAGCATTATACACTGGTAGTATAACTAGTGCAAAACATAATATAATAGGCAGTAGTATAATATTTTTCGCTTTTGTATAAGCAAATACCTATATAACAGGATATTTTTGTCATTTTCAAAAACAGGTGAATGTACACTGTGTACATTTTCGAAAAGACGTAAATTTATATGATATTTTGAACCTTTTTCAAAGCATATGAATAGGAAATTTGGCTCCTTTTTCAAAGCGTGTAAATAGCGCATTCTTCAACTTTTCAAAAACATGGAGATAATTTATTTTACATCGTTTTAAAAAGAGTGTGATAAGACATTTTTCACCTTTTCAAAAACACAAAAAGAGAACTTTTTGCATCTTTTCAAAAACATGAAAATAGGACATTTTGCACCTTTTCAAAAACTTGAAAATAGAACTTCTTGCATCTTTTCAAAAACATGAAAATAGGACATTTTGCACCTTTTCAAAAACTTGAAAATAGAACTTTTTGCACCTTTTCAAAAACATGAAAATAGGACATTTTGCACCTTTTCAAAAACATGAAAATAAGACATTTTGCACCTTTTCAAAAACATGAAAATAGAATTTTTTGTATCCTTTCAAAAACATGAAAATAGAACATTTTGCATCTTTTCAAAAACATGAAAATAAGACATTTTGCATCTTTTTAAAAACATGAAAATAGAACAGTTTGCATCTTTTTAAAAACATGAAAATAGAACAGTTTGCATCTTTTCAAAAACATGAAAATAGAACAGTTTGCATCTTTTTAAAAACATGAAAATAGAACAGTTTGCATCTTTTCAAAAACATGAAAATAGAACAGTTTGCATCTTTTCAAAAACATGAAAATAGAACAGTTTGCATCTTTTCAAAAACATGAAAATAGGACATTAAATCTGTCTCTGTAATGTATCTGCGTGTCTTTGTGTGTTTGTTCTTTGACTTATTCATTTCTTTCCGTTGCGTTGCAAGCTCCACGCCGTTTGATTGAAATTTCGCAGTGCTTTTAGTTGATTCAAGTCATACGTTTCTAATGTAGAATGCTTGACTGTAGTAGTAAAATTTTGATAGTAATTTTAGTAGATTTAATTACCCACATGCACAGGCTACAATTATATTAAATAATGTTGATTAGAGGATTTTTTTAGCCGTTTTAAACACAAGGAAACAATAACAAAACGTTAGCTTTTAAACATGTGCAAATTTTTTAATGATAGCCTAGATTGATATTAGTTTTTAAAAATACGCAAGTATTATAAATTGTAATTTGGACGTTTTCAAACAAATGGTAACGGTAATAGTATATTTTGCACGTTTTTGAAGAAGTTGAAATGGGTAATTTTGTATCCTTTCAAGAACGAGGAAAGAGTATAATTTGCACCTTTTGAGACACCGCACCGATCAATATTAAGTTTGAAACCTTATCAAAAGCACGGATAATTTTTTACAACTTTTTTAACTTTTTAAAAAAATGTGATTACATAGTACTAATTAGTGTGTACCTTTTTGTTTTCTATTTTGACCATTTTGCGCCAACTCGTTAAATTACTTTTTATTAGCCACCTTTAGTACCTTCTTTAGAAATTAATATAATCTGCCCCAAACGGCGTCGAGCTCTTTCATTCAACTGGGAATTCGAAAAGTGTAAAATCTGCAATTCTAAAATTGCAGTTTTGAAATCATAACGCGCATATTTTGAAACATCAAATTGTAAAGCATTCTTTATAAAATAAAGGTACATATATTAATTACCTAGATACGACTGATATAAATACTAAAAAATACGACATGCTAGGTTGATGGTGTTTGTAAGCATTAAAATACTGAAATTAATCTTGTCCCTTTTTAAAAACATTAAAATATGGCATTTTCCATCTCTTGAACATTACAAACGTGTAAATTCCACATTTTTTGACATATTTTTAGTAAGTTTGTACTGTATTAAAACACTACAGAACAGAGTAGCGAAACTGCGTAGTAAAATTATGATCATACTGCAACAGTCAACGAAGGTTAAAAGTTGCATGTATTCGTGGTGACCTTGCTACTCTGTAGTGGTTTCTCGTGGAGATTTTGTACAATTTAAAAAATATGTTACTGCAACATTTGCAAATTTTAAAAAAACGTGTGATTTGAACAGTTATCATTTTTTTGAAAGCATTTTGAAAGTTAGACCTACTAGGTGAACAATGTGTATGGTGACTTAAATTACCAATGTAAGTTTGAAGATTATATTATTTTTTGGCAATCGGCGTTGTAAAGAGTTGTAAATTCGAAAACAGCACAATCTGAAAATCTGGAATTGCAGTTTTTAAATCATAATGTACAATATTTGAAACATCAAATTATTATAAAGTTTTCTTAAAACAAAAAAAAACGAAAAATATTTTAATTCCTAGCTATTACACTATACATAACTAGTTTATAATATATTTGTAAGCAAGGTTGAACTTTTTAAAAGTATATGGATAATGACATTTGGCACCTTTTAAAACAATGCAATACAACATTTTGAACCTTTTCCCATTCTTGTATTTATTCCTATTACATCTAATCCATACCAAATGGCATTTGACTTTGTAACTGACGATAAGCGCCAATATAATAACACTTTTTTTGTCATGCGGCGTCGTGCTACTAAAGAATACAGTGTTGGCAGACAGTAGAAAAAATATCAGTACCTACCTTTTTTCGTCCTGAATTCAACTTTTAAACACACTGAATTATTTTAAAACATCCTCAATTTATAAGCTTTTCAATAAAAACAACAAACCTATTATACAAGGATGGTATAACTAATGCAAAACATAATATAATAGGCAATATGTAGTATAATGTTTTTCGCTTTTGTGTAAAAGCACGCACGTAGTAGGATATTTTTGTACCTTTCAAAAACAGGTGAATGTACACGGCGCACGTTTTCAAATAGACGTAAATATAACATTTTGAACCTTTTTAAAATCATATGAATATGAATTGTAACACCTTTTTAAAAGTATGTAAAGTATTTAAATAGCACATTTTGCAATTTTTCAAAAACATGGCAATAAAACTCACCGTAGTGGATATTTCATAAAGCTTATAAATAGAACTTTCTGCATCTTGTTCAATTCAAGCACTAAAAGTATGCCCCACAGTAAAATTCGGTCTGGTTAAAATCAGTCTTCTGATTTTTGAACAAGCGTCACTTTGTTTCTCAAGCAGAAAACACGATAAAAGGGGAAGACAATTCATTTGAATCCAAGTAGCTTAAGCTGTAGTCCAACCCTGGTTTTTACAAATCATGTAAATAGGATATTTTATACCTTTTTAAAAGCAAGTATTTAATTATACCGTTATCCAACTCTTAAAAAACGCATAATATTGACAACGAAAATTTAGAAATATTAACCTAAATGTTAATCCTCTTAGAAACTTAACATATTCTTTGCCAATCGGCGTCGTACTTTTAAAGCATTATATTTAAATACCTTGAACGGCAGTACGACTAGTAGTTTAGTATAAAATACAATTAAAGCAAGGTTGAGCCTTTTTGTAAGCATACAAATAATGATATTGCTCCTTTTCAAAAACATGAAAATACGTAAATGTATGTACATGTAAATTTAGCATTTTAAATCTATGTAAATAAATCTACATAAATCCTACATTTTTGCAAATCTTGTAATTGGATTTAATTGCGCCTGTCGGTCTTAACATGTACATACGTAGTTTGAACTTTCAAATTTGGTTGTAAAGCTAAAATATTTTTTTTCTGTAAACGGCTTTGTGACTTATAAGAAAGCAGAAAAATACCGATAATTGTGGTCACCTGAAATTCCCCTTCACGTAGGAAAGCTATGAAATCAATGTAAGAAAGTGGATGTATGTAGGATGAGGGGTACCGGACTTTTTCCGAGCACGTTAAAAACATGTAATTAGGACAGTTTTGCACAATTTAGAA
>JAQFZC010002499.1:0-22786 GCA_034695205.1 Dicyrtoma fusca | reverse complement strand
AGGGAAAATTCACAATTTCCATCATCTTAAAATCCTACCGTCGAACACATGTGAATACATACGCTCCCGAAACACACTGGGAAACTCCCATCTATACCTACTCATGTAAATTGTTGAGTAAGTTGTAGTGAAGGTGGGGGCTTTGAAGCTACAGACGTCGACAAGGATTTTCTAGTTTTCATTTTGTATTATTTCTATTTGAAATATTTTATTAGCTCGTCTGATGTAAGGGCGCATGCAAGGGGAATTAACACACTAACTATAGTACTTTGGTATGACTAAATATATGTGTGGGTCCTCCCTCGACTACTTCCATGGCCATCTCCGCTGGGGTAATGTTCCCAGGTGTATAGCTAATGTGCTGTAATGATTATTTCAATGGCAATTAACTCGCTTTTCTCCCCTTCTGCGAACATTTTGGTAGTAGTATCATACTTGTATCATTTTATTATTACCCATTTACATGTATGGCTTCCTTAGTGCACTGGAGCATGGTGTGCATTTAATAGTATTATGAAGTGGTCGAGTCTACAGTCTACAGTCTCCTAGAAGTTTCCTTCTTCTCATTATGCATTATAATTAGGCACTACGAGGTCTCGGCACGCAAATTATATGGCCAAGTTTCTTGACTGGTGAAATTGTAATGATTTGTTCTGTTTAACCGTGACGACTTGTTATCTGATTACTAGGGAGAAATTACATAAATTTGGGAAGAAACGCCCATCTTCTTATTGTCTGATTTAAACAAGCAGCCACTACTATGTACTAGAACACCAAAAAGCTGTGTAAATATATAACTACACCATCGTCAAGGTGACTAAAAGAAACATAGCCAGGAGCCCTAACTGCGATGATGAAAGTCCTCTTTCACCTTAATAATGCAAAAACCCATCTAGTCCCACCATTCCAAATTCTTTTAACTATAAGGCCTTCACCCATTTTATTATGACTAGCCCTTATTATATATCACAGAATCACGGTGCAGTGCTCAAGCTAAGCCTAAAGGAGCATTTCTTTAAAAAATCCATTGCATGCTCTCAAATCCTTGTGGTATAAAGATGGTCGTAGCGCCACCAAGTTAAATCAAACCTTTCCTCTCGCTATAGTTCTCTCTCTTTTTCTCCTTTATACTTTTATCTCCCCAAAGTTCCCCACGTTACTCATAACGGAGCCTCCACTTTCCCCAGAAGATTATGTGACCGAAATGGAATTGGCAAAAATGAGATGAACACTCGACGAGGAAAGTTTCTATTGGAAACCTGTGAGCTATATCAATTGACGACCATCCCAATGACCAGCCGATAAAATTTCAAGTGGAGCTTATTAGAAAAAAGTGAAAAAAAAACTGTGGGAGAACGATAATGTGGAGCGTAAAAGTAAATGTGACTGAGGAAACTCTGACAGTGACAGTCATGTTGGTCATCCATGGTAAACTGACGAACCAACTTATAGACTCACCGCCTACTCCCAAGTCAGAGCGGACTTTCTTTCTTCCTTGTTTCTGACTCCTACTTTTACGATGGGGTGTACGGGAGATGGACAGCATGGGAGTTGGCAATGATGACGGCAATGGGTACGTTGAGGTGCCCATCGAATTAAATGAAATGAGATTTTTTCCCCTGTACTTCCTTCATCAACTTGATTTAATATGGTGTGACACACATATCTACGGGAGCCATGCCATTCTATTCATGCCGATAGCCTCGTAAGGAGCACAGCTACGCGACGTCATAGACAGATAAAGTTGTTTACTTCTAATATAGCTATAATTATGGCTGCGTATGATTTCTGGGTATCATAGAAAACGGCTAGGAAAAAAGAGAAAGTCGTGGTGAAAGTGCTACATGCGGACTTATTGCCGTTTTATTTCCATTGGCATTCTCAGTCCCAGTTCCATGCGTAGGTGAGGCAGTACGATGAATCTTATTAGATTACCAAACGCATTTCGGTTATGTATGCGAGTCGTGCTTCTTTGAATGCAAAGTTACACATACATATGCCTATACACGTATTTGCACACCTACGAAACTCTGCTTTGATTATAATACAAGTGAATAAACATGTCTGTGAGAGTATTTCCTAACCTGAGGCATGATGGGTCCACACATGATGGTATCCTCTCGCTCATGAACCATCATGAGCCCCCCGAGAAAAATATCTCCGTCAATCTCGGAGACTTTCTTGAGCGGCCAGGTTCCATTGAATCTTTTGGTATCCAAATTCAAATTGGCGGAGGAGGACCGTCGTCGACGGGAGCGATCGAAGCCTCTTAGATTCCACATGAATTCGGACATGGTAAGGTTGGAGGAGCCCGGGAGTCTGTCGAAGAATCGACTGGAGTGTCGAATCGTCTTTCCAAACGTGGCTCCATTGAATAATGTGTAATTACTAGCATTGCTCCAGTCCAGCATCCTATTTTTGCTTCCAAAGAATCCATTAGTGTGACTGAGAAGATTCTGATTCTGATTTTGACTCTGAATTTGATTTTGGTACTGATTTTGAAGGATGCGGTAGTGTCGGATGGAGGGCCGGTAGTCGAGCTCACGTCCAACCCATGAAATATGAAATTTGTCTGCTGAACCAAAACTTCCGGGATCACTTCGCTTGTGTCTGCAGTCCACTCCAACCAATCTCCTCCAACTCAGTAAGAGCAACAGTAACGTGAAAAGATCAAGAGCTCTCATTATATTTCTCTTATTTTGTATCCACGCTTTGTCTAGCACTTTCCAGCATCGTTCGATTCACATGAGCAGAACCAAGTATCTACAGATACTTCAAAACTTGGAGATTTCACTTTTTTTTTCTTTATTTATTTTTTATTTATCTATTTTTTTCACGGTACCTTCACATGGAGAAACACAGTTGTTGAAAATATCACTAGTCCTTTCCAGTCACGTTATATTACAAATTACAAGTGTGTGTCTGTATCCTTGAAATTGTGTGTAAAGAAAGTTCACATAAAAGTATATTTTTTCTCTAGTTTTTATTTTGGCTAGCAATTTTGGTTAGAATATGGAGTGGAATTGGGAAATTTTACAATATCTTGTCTTCTCGTTGAGGTACTTTCACCATATAGGTTATGGGTCAATGTTGGAGAGTATTTTGGTGAAAGGGCTGAGGGAGCACGAAATCTTAGCTAATAATCGTGTTCATTGAAAATACACGGTGAGAGCTACTTAGACTTGATTCAAACGACATAAGCTTGGATAAATATGATATTTATTATGTTTTGGATGGTGCTAGGCCAGAGACTGTTGGTTGGAGTTTCTCAAGTATTTACAGCAGCAGCCCCGCAATATGAATTTCTCTCTACTACGAGCACAGGGATATTTACACTCTGACACACATGTACAGTCACCCACAGAGACAGAGTCAGAGAAGAGCCCAAGACGCTTTATCAGAAAAAACACTCTAGTTTTCACTATATTTATTAGACTGGGAGAGAATGTAAAATAATGGCTTTATTGTTTATCTAAACCAGTTCAGTTTTCGGAGTACTGCCTTTCCCTGACTTTCCCCTCTTTTCACTCTTCACTCCTTTATTTCTATTCTCACTTTATTTTTCCACTTTCTCTCAACTTTCTCCCTTCTAACCTCTGCAGTAGTTAGTCTTTATAGCCTATAGTTCCCACCCTACTCTTTACACCTCTCATTTTCCATTAAAAACCAAAAAATATCCACTTCACGCATTATTACAGATAGTTTTTTTAGAGCAAAGTAAAGGTTAGTTGTTGGTTTGAATTTGCGAGCTTATAAATATAAGAGTAATTTTTTATTCGGCTGACATTATAAGTCCGCTGTTTTAATTACTAGAACGGTTTATCTGGAGCTGGAAAGTTTTAAATGTTTTATCTGATGGGACGTACTCGTACACTCATACAGTTCTAAAGTCCCAGTCGCACCATTGATTTTTGAAACGGAAATATAAAGTTTTCTTGACACTTTGGGAGAAGGGGGAAACCCTCGTCAAGTCAAGTCAACTCAAGACAAGAAGTCAAGTCAAATGTTTTGGAGGGAAGTATGCATATACATTTAGTGACTGGAGTTACTACCTAAAAGACGTGTCTGTAGTTCGTAGCTCCTTTTCCTGTCTGTGCAAATTTACTTTCAAGTTTCATTAAAATTCATCATTTTGACAGGATCAAACGGACCTTTTTCCTCTGTCATGAAATTAAATTTCCATTTAAATTCCACGCTCAGTCAATTTACAGCTACGTACACCGAGAGACACAATTTTATTAAGTACCCCAACCCCAAAAACTCAAGACTCAAAACCAAAGCCCATTGAGAATTCTTATCATCTCAGTCACCGCAAGGAAGCATTGAAAAGACTGTCTCACTAATAATTATAATTAAAATATTCACTTTTCCCTCATGAGTCTCGGAATGAGCGGGAGACGGAGAAATTATTTGAAGGTGAGTCGGCTGACTCTGACTGATGAATTAGCTCAGGCCGACAAAGAAAGTCAAAATTTATTTTTGATATCAACTACGTGTGTACGTACACATACATACATGCTCCCTCCCTGTCCTTCTTTGACTCTGTTTATACGGCTAAATTGATTATTACAAGCATCAGTTTCAGTGCATTAAAGACACTCAAAGTCTAACAAAACAAATTCAGAGTCAGCAGGAATTTTCACCAAGGAGTAGAAGTCGTCGACGGCGATACACTCAATATGCCCAATGCGGATATACTAGCACAGCCATTCCCCCGCGATGCCATTCTAGATTTATTTATTTATTTATCGACGCCCAGGATACATGTATCTTTATAGCTATGGAGGAAGGAATATATCTCAGTGTGTAGGTTGTATAGCACCCAATTCTTCCGTCTACATATATATTATTTAAAAGGAAAAAGAAATATTATTGTAGTTTGTAACTTTTCCAGCTTTACCACGACAGCAAGGTCTGCTCACAATAGATAATTGTACGTTCACTCCCGATGTCACATTTCCCGTACTCAGCAACACTATACTCCTTTGTTGAGAGCTTTTGGGGTTCATTTACAATACACGAGAGAAGCCAAAGCAAAGTCCAAAATCATTCCAGTCCCTGTCTCCCTCCCAGCAATGCAGGATTTGCGCGAATTTTTCTTAATTAGTGTATTCCGCACAGTAATGTAGCTGAATGAGACGGCAAAACTGTTCCTAGAGTCTGAGGACATGAAAAGACGGGGTTTCCCTTAAAAGTGAAAGTTGCGCTTTTTTTAGACTTTCTCCACAGACTCATAGGCTATATGCCACCGTTGATACTTTCTCACTCATCATACAGATATTATAGGGGCAAGACGAGACTTGGTGGCGCGTACTCGCTGAGGCTGATAAGCCGTTATCTTTGAAGTGCTCGTAAGTGTGTCGATGGGGATGCCGTAGAAGTTGCAGATCTTGATTCAATAAAATAATGGAAACTATGTTTAAAAGACAAAGCTTGAAAGTTTTTGGAATCTTGTACACATGTTGATTAATGAACTCAAAGGAATCTGTCAAATTCTTGAAAGAAAATGTAAATAGTTTCACTTTCACTTACAGCACCATAATGACCGCCATGCTCTCACGGCTAACCGTACTATAGGAACCAGATGACGCTGGAAAGTAGAGTTACCGAAAGTATTGAAAATATTCGTTGCCCAAGACTTGCTATGGGATTAATAACATTGATTATTTCTTCTGCAGCTGACTAATGCGCTTTGCCAGTAATGTGGGTTAGAATGCAGCTGGAGTATCAGTAGGATCAGTAGTACTACTACGAGTAGTGCAGCCACGTACGAATGCAAGGAAACTTTTTATAATTTTTTGTTTGTGAGCACGACGTGATGAGAGTGTTGAGTTGAAAACACGACAAGTATTTAAAAAGATAATACTCGGAACATTTAGTGAAATAAAAGTTGACTTTTCGTGTGTGACGAGATCAAAGTAGAGCTTCAGATGGGTCGGTGTTCGAGTATAGAGAAGAGAAAGGAAGAAAAGTAATTGGTGAAAGTAGAGAGATGTAAATAGTAAGAGTGGCTGTGAGAGCCACAGGAGCCAAACTGAGCTTGTGAGCTACAATGGGAATGCTTTTCAAAGGAAATGTGAAGCTGCGGGTGAAAGCGACGGACGAGAGCAGAGGGAGTGTGCAGACGGCAAAGGGTTTCGCCACCACTTTTCACCCAGCTCCCTTTCACTCAACTCACAGCCGAGGTACTTTCTCTCCCGTCCCACCAAAGACGAGGAAGTGACTCCAACACTAGCAAACTAAACCACACTCGATCAACTTTTTCTCTCTTTCGCACTTTCTCTCCACCGTTCAAGACGGAGGAGGCCCGGGCATACGGACAAACAGACAGAGATGCTCTCCGCACATTATCCTACATGGATATGTGTGTGATCTATCAATGCTGTCCATCCCTATATTCATTTACCTAGTCCGCCAGTCCTCTTGGTCAATATCCTTATCCATGTTGTTTAGTCTAGAAGTCTAGGATCTATATTTCATTAATTCTAAATGTCTGTCAATGATCATTTTTTGGAGCTATGTCTACCTTTGCCCAGTATTCTGCAGAGATTTCAAGTATTAATTTATTACTTTTTCCTACCATTTTTTGTTGTTAATTCCTGCGCATCTTTTTGTTCACTATTATCCGCTTTGTACATACGTCCTTTATGCTCATCTGCATTGTTCGTGTGTATTTTGTGAAAAGAAATATTGGGTGAGCTTTCACTGGTGTAGCACTTTTTGCTTACGCTAAAAAATTCATATTTATAGGGCTTTAGATATTCTGTTGGCCAATGGCAGAAATGTGACGGGAAATGTGATTTTCTGTCAAATGTCCTTTTTTCATCAAAAAGAGAAAAAAAGAAGCCTTTTTTCAATTTTGGATGCTTCTCCTGACCAGCTCTTGCTTGTGGGTATACTCGCTGTTTTTGGTATTCAGAGCAGGACAAATTAAATCCGTCAAAAATCACCATGTTAAAGGATGGGAGAGATAATTAAGTGAGACTGGGGACGTACGGATTGAGGCTAGGATATAATACAGATAACGGTAGCCGGTGAAAGCGAAAGTAGCTAATCCTTATAAAAGCGGGAGTATAAGCAAAATATTCTGTTTTTTAAATCTCCACTCAAAATATGTAGGTACATACATCACTATATACAGAACTGTGTGGTGTATAGCGTTCGAATGCACGATGGTTCAAAACTATCCAACTTGAAAGTAAAAAAAACTGCCTTTTCCATGATGAAGAACAAGAAAAACGTAGAAACGCAGGGCTTCAGTGCCGTCATTTCAGGATCCGATATCTTGTTCTTTACTTCGGTACAAAGGTGAGTTGGTGGTACTAGTTTTCATGCCAGGAAAGTATTTAGTTCCCTTGATGAGTTTCCGTAGATGTTATTCTAAGATTAAATAAATTACATTGTAACCCACTCAGGGGAAAGTTAGTTTGTTGCTCTAATTGTCTACCTGTACTACGGAGCGTGGGTGAAGAAGCATTGTGGTGCAAATCCAGTCCCCATTATAAAAAATTGTGCAACTCCTAAAAATCGAATTTTTTACATGTGTTTACAAAAAGTTTAAATGGTACCCCTTTAGCATGGTTAGTGCTGTTTTATCACGCTAATCATTGGTAATCTAACTATAGTTAAAGCTAACCATGGTTAAAGTCGCAAGTGAAATCAACTTCTTATGCATTTTTAACCTTTTCAAAATGGTATTATAAATTTAGTTTCACTTCCTTTAGAAAATGGTAATTTCTTGTTTTTGGTCATTTTGAAGATGCTATTTTCTTGTTTTAACCTTTTCGAAAATTATAATTTCCTGCGTCGACCTTTTTGAAAGTGTTAATTACTAGTAATGAATGTTTTTTAAAAATGTTAATTTTCTGTTTTTACAGTTTTTAAATCGTTAATCTGTAAAATAAACACACTTTTATTTCCATCGTTTCCTAATTTCGAATAGGTCGTACGTACATAAGTTTTAAAACCGGTATTTGCACTCTCCAAAAAGGTGTAAAACTGGTATTGATACGTTTTGTAAAATAGCAAGCGAAGTATTTCAACTCTTGTGTTTGTGAAAATATATGTAAATAGAAGGCTAGCTACTCTTTTTACAAATGCATTAAATAGATAAAAATCGATTTTTGTGACCAACGCGAAGTACGAAAGTGACTTACCCCGTAATGCTTCTTCGCCGACAGTATGTAGCTTTCTGTCGAATTTCTTTTATTACAGAAACTTTTTTTTGTACACTGTCATGTCACACAAGTCTAACTTCCATGTAGTGACTACATTTCTTTGGGGGAAAGTCTGGAGCCTTGCTCACTTGTCGTGGAGGTACTGGAGTTTGTAGTAATGCTATGATTTAATAGACTGTGTGGTTACGGGTTACGGATATTGATATGGGGATGATTATAGGTGGAAATGGATGTTCACTGAAACTTATTGGCGGCATAAAATTTTATGCAATGGACAAGATGTGAGTAATGAGGGAGTGCGGAGTACGAAAAAAAAATAACAATAGACATGGGGAGCTCCATGATTCATAAAAAAAATTGACTGCTGCACCATTCAAAGAGTGTCGCCCACATATGCCTCTCAATCTACGGAGAACAAGGTTAGATCATCAAAATTGTAATTACTACATGTTGATTAGATTATCGCATGCACTGAATTAGGTTGCGAGGATATTTGGACCAGTTTTATTGAAGGTGCACACACACGCTGTACTTGATCATATTAACGAGTCAAAATACCAGTGCTTCGGAATTATGAATCGGTCCTTATAGCTTCCACCGCGTCTACTGCCATTTTCCCCATCAACATGTCGAAGGAGCAATCCGGCAGTCATTCGTGGCGTGACGTGGCATGACATTCCATTAATGACTGGCCCGCGTCCCAGTCCTGGTCCTGGTGTCGACAAACACACAAATAGGAGTAAATGAAAACGAAATGACAACAAAATGAAATAAAAAAATATGAAACTTCAAAATAATATTTTATTGACATCAATCATCATTTACCGCTCCAAAAGTGCAATGACAGGTAAACCGTTAGGAGGAAGAAAAAAAAGAGAGCGGAATGAGGCACTGAAGCAACGAAATACTTCCATTTCCATTTCACGTCTCGTCTCCGTCATCTTCTCGTAAAGACTGGGATAATATAATAAGCTTCCCACGTTACTTGCACTAGAACTGCACTTCCAGGTATTCGTAATATGCAGATAGAATATTATGCCCTAGGAACATGAAGGCTGCTGATGTCTACCGAGGAACTGTACGTAGGCAGTACACTAACAACAAGCTGTGCAAGTAAATAAACATGAAGCCTGCATATTTATGACACAAAGCTAGCCCTCGCGGAAAACCGGAAGAGCTTTCATAGGTACTTGTAAATCATACATTGTCGTTGAAGAGGCAGAAATGGAGTAAGTGTTTAAGAAGCAAACGGTTTTAGTTCAAAAAGACCTATCTACATATGTATAGCATGATATGATGAGTTTTGTTTTGAAAAAATTCAGCAAAAAACTTACTAGTAAAACTTAAAGCCCACTTTTCATTTTATCGCATCACTGTAATTGTTGACACAAAAACGTGGCTTTCAATTCTCTGTTATTATATTTTAGACCCTATAATCGAATTTCTGTGCCCTCGGAATTAGCCCCCAGAATGATAATGTTCTGGATCCGCCCCTGCCCAGCCCTCCATCCTTTGTATATTCTGTAAAAAAATTTAAATTTTGAAGGGCACGCTTCCTCTGCTCTCTTATCACTTCTCTCTCAAGACGCTATAGTCTCGGACGCTGAGAGAAAAATATGCTGTAAAAATCACATAGTTGTCACTATCAGCTATAGCCTTGTGTTATTCAAGTTCTACAAGTCGTATCGTAATCGTAAATATTTATATTTGAAAGGAATTTCATGGAATTCTCACTCGTTCCCTTTGTCGACGTAACAGAGTCACTGAGAAACGTGTTTATTACGCTCAGGAGCAAACTGCACGCATCCCATTTTTATTTCTAGATTCCTCCTCTACATACAGACGTCCATTTACTAACAGGGGATAATTGCTTACCGGCAATCTATGTATGTACAAGCACAAGTCCCCCAAGGCGATTCCTACAATTACATTATAAAGAATTATAAAAACTGTACTTTTAATTTTGAATTCTATACACACCTATACATTACATACTTTCCATCTGCAATATTTTGGCTACGGTGACTAATCTTAGTCACACGGTAGGGACATGAAAACAAGAAGTATGAACATTATCTGTATGATCTGCTTAATAAACTACGAGTACCTATATACAATTTACAAGGGTCTGCACATAAATGACGTTTATATTTTCCAGATTATTTGTGACCCCTCAGTTCCAAGTTTGCATTTTTTAGCATCAGCTTCAGTGGAGGTCAATAAGTCAGAATTCGTTTACGAAGTTCAATTATGCACGACCCCTTACAGATGATAGGCCATCTTACTATTCTATGTCATGTATGCGGTTAGGTCAATAGGTCTTTTAAATAAAACTGCATAAACACCGTGATTTGCAAGCTTTTGAAACGTAAATTGTGCGTTTTGCTTTTTTGAGGAACTATTCTCACGTTCGGCTATTTTGAAATTTGAAAAAAAAGAAATTGGACGTCAGCTTTGATTAACAGCTACCGTGGTAGTAATGTGATGCCGTATATACATAATCCGTTCTTCACACTTTTGGCAGTGCTGTGGCGTGTAAGTGAGTAGTAAGGTAAAAATTATATTGTTTTCTAGATTATTTGTGTAGATATTGTCTTTCAGCGAGCGTGTACACAGATTATAAAAATGTTACAAACTCTCCTTTGTTGCTGTTAACTTTTTAAATACTTGAGCAGGGAAAGGTGAGAGTGCACTAGAAAATGCATTAGTGGCATTAGCTCAAGTTGGACTGGGTCCCATGATAGGCCCAAGTCAGTTTATGGTATCGACTACAACGTCTCACACAGCCTTCTATCAGATCAGCCTCCTGTATATTATCGGTTACTTGTTATTTGCATGTTTGTTCCTTTAGCCATAGTTTCCAGACTCCGGGCCAGCCTCACCTTAATGCCTACAATTAAGACAGGCTAGTAAATAAAAACTGTGATAACAAGTAAAATGCTAATACACTTGCTTATTTCGATTGACGTGTAAATAAAACAGAGCCCAGCTCAATCAGTTCACATAGGAAATTGGACCCGGTAAGGAAGGAAGGTTGGACGTTGGAGCATGTGTTCTAGAGTTGGAATTAAAATCTTACGATTACGATAAGTGTAATAAGAGCTTGAGCCTGTGTATAGGGTAGAGAGCGAAGAGCTTCATGTTTTACTTGTCTGATATGATTATCGTGACCGAGCTATGCAGATGCAGAAGGTAGAAAGTGGAAAGGTAGACTATACGCACATTAAGAGAGTGTAAGATATTTGCTGGAGGGAAATCCCCGCCGTCTGTTCGAAATAGTGGAAGGAAAGCAGTTAGAATTTTTACAGCCGAGTCAACTCAAATTTCTCATAATTCTTTTCTCCCTCCTTCATGCATGAATCGGGGATTTCGCCTTCGACTTATAGGCTCTCAGCTCCTTTTCCCTCCACACTTCCACACCTCCGGTGCAGTTCGGCATCAAAAATCACTAAATGCATGGGTAGCCTTTTAAATTAAATCTCTGTCTAAATTAAGTATACCCACCCCAGAGCTTTGGCCAAGAGGCAAAATTGTAGGAACTCAAATTACCGTATTTTCTTAAATAGTGCCCGGGCCTCTAATAGAACCCGGGCTCTGCGTGGGGACCCTATTTAAGAAAATGCGGTACATTCGAATCACAGCACAGAATTTGCAAGTCACTGCTGTAGTGAAGAAAGCTGTTTAACATTGAAAAAGAATCTGCATTTCCACGTGTTTGGCACAGTACAAAAAGATTTTTGAAAGTATGAAAAATGTAGCTTTCTTTCCCTCAATTTTATAGAAGGGTCATTTGGCATCCTCCTCAAGAGATTTGCTGTGCTCCGCAAACCTGAGCACTATGCTAACTGCTAAGATTCCCCTTAACTTATACTACGTGCAAATAATGCAAAATTCAATTTTTCTTTTCGGTTACATTAATATTTCAATAATAAATTATTGATTTCACTCACATCCGCTAAAAAAGTTGAATTTATCGCTTAACTCAGACCGCCTTCCCCATTCAGTATACACATTCAGACATATTCTTTCCCCCCGTGCAGATGTAAATAAGCACTTTGCTTTAGACAAAGTAAGTTTTTCGTTTTCTTAGTAAGAATTCCTACAAGGAGCTCCTACTACAAAATCTAAGTCATTTTTCCAAAGTTGAAATTGCGATTGCAAGAATCTGATGCAACTTTTTAACTTTGCATAATTATATATTATACATCAGGAGTCGTTGGAGCTGGAGCTTGGGCTAAAAATAAATCTAACAAAATGAATTGGGAAAGAAGCAGAAGCCATTGATAATTTATCATTAATGGCAAGAAAATTTCAAATCCCACAAAATATAAATTCCAGGTGGGTACCCCTAAATATATAATACCTAGTTATTACAACAAACGTCCATTGAATTGGAGAGATTGCGACAAAAAATGTAAAAATGTAGTAGGAAATAGAATACATAATCAATTATTACTATGCTACACACAGGGCAGATCTGTGCGTTGATTCGATTTAGGAATTGCAGAAGTTACTCTGAGACGGACACACACACACTTGCCCCATTTTTTATCTTTCCCTGACTCAGAAAATATAATACGATTTACGGTTTTTAAATCGGCTACACTTTTCCCTTCGCAGTTGACAAGGGAAAAGAAAGCTCTGCACCACTGCAATGCAATAGGATGTAGTGATAGCGATAGCGATACACACTTCGTTTTTTGTGTGTCTGTTGAGTCTCTCGAGTAACGGTATCCTGCTGTCCCTCGTCCTGGTCTCATGGCTGATTCACCCTTCATCCCATAATTTAATCGCCGCTCTCCTCCCGTCGCCTGGACGCTGGGAAATTGTAAATTGTAAGCATACCTGCATTTCCAAGAGTTTAAGCGCCAGCCACTCCGTCCGTCGTCCGTCTGCTCCCAAAAAAAAGTCCATTCTAAATTCCTGGAGCAAGTCTGAAAGTAAATTGAATCACACACCTCTACTTTCCCCAGTCCAGCTATTCCCTCATTCCCTGGTCACCTCGTACTTTTTTTTTGTCTTTCCACTAAATTTTATCTATGAATGAGCTTCAAATTCTTACGGAGAGACGACATAAAAACTAATAGGACTGGACTGGGGGAAATAGTACCTGCCTGCACACTTGCCCTACTGGGCTTAGTTGACTTGGACTGTCCAGGAACGTTGAAGAGAAGGAAATATGAGGGACATAATAAAAACTGATGGTTTACACCCTCAAATAATGCGAGACTTTTTTGGAATGTAGGGTAATTAAATTTTTCTATCGTACAATATGCCCCTCCATCTCAGGATCAGGCAGGTATGTATGTAGGTAGGCACATACATACGTCCAGTTGGACGGAGAATGTTGTGCCTTCGAATTTCGAATTTAGTTCTTCCTGGGCTACTCCCTGTACATATAGTTATATTAAGTATAGCTATAGTTAAAGACTTTGCTGGGGAAGTAAGTCTGCATTTTATCGATGTCACGGACGGACGTTCGTCGCAGGGGAAAAAAATCTGATGACTTGTCCAAGTTCAAAGTGTAAGCTTGGCTGAACTTCCTTTGTTGCAGAAAAAGGGAAACCATTCGTCCGTTTGGCAGATGGTAGACAGTGAAGCTTGCTCTCTTGCTACTTCAGTAACTACAGTACTAGAAGTTCCAACGCCGTCTCGCCTCCGTGCCGGTAGATCTTCCAGCCCCGGGCCAAAAAGAGACCTGTCTTAACTTTATTTTTGAATTGTTTTTCGAAAAGTTGAAAATTTCTTCACTTTGTAAAGGGTGGGTTTTTAAATTGGTTTATCGTTTATCCATATTTTCTTTACGACGGCTTCTTTGTTGTGAAATTTGCTTTGAAAAATGAGCACCCGGCTCCCTTTATCCTAGAGACGCCACTGCACTGTGCGGTGTTCGATGTATCACGCTGGACTGGGGTAGGTTCATCGTGCCAATATATGTATAGCCTTATACCACATGATAAACTATAGGGCGACACAATATAGCCCAGTGTTATGATCTATTTAGGTAGCAGCTTGACAAATTACTGGGTGATCCAGCATAGGTGAAAGTAGGGTGGTGTGCTGGAGAGGGAAAGTATTAGCGCATACATTAGTACATACTAAATTAATCTTGCAGAAAATTGTCAGTCTGCTTCTAATGGAGAAACAATCAAAGCCAAAGCCAAAGTATAGGTATGTACGAAGACGAACCGCCACCACGTGCTGCCACATTAATTTGGTCAAAGTACAGAAAAGTCCCATGATTTTCCCTCCACCTTTAATTTACTTATTGCAGGCACAACATTTATTTAATGTTCTACCGCTCGCATTACATGCAGCCCCTACATTACGTCTACATAGTTACGACTCCAGTAGCTACTTATTTCTACGTTAGTTCGTCGCTTCGGGTTTCAAACAAAATTTATTGATTTCAGTTGAATAGGCTAAAAACCCTTGGAGCTTGAAAAAACCGGGGCTAGATGAAGAATACGCGGCCCTTTTTCTAACAAGTAGTATACAAAGTAGGTTTTTTTTAATGTAACCCTTTAACTCACTGTCAGAACAAGGTGGGAAGGTGTATGGTTTCATTCTGGCACTCCTATTGGCCACGTCTATATGATACTTTCATTTTTTGTAAGTAAATTAATTGGAATTGGAAGCTTTAGAAACTCTACTGGTTTAGGGTTGCAAAGTTAAACACGGTAAACTGTGCCAGTGGCAGTGTCTACTTTCCCGAAATGTTAAGAAATACCTACTTTTTTTAATGAAAGATTTTTTAAAACTAATTTACCTACCTTCTTATTAGTGTCTGGGAAATTTCTCGAGTTAGGCATTCGATTTCATTTGAAATCTGTATTTTTAAGATTAGTCAGTCTCTCAAAGTCTTTGGTTGATCAAGATAATCTTTTGCTTGGCCTAAACTGGCATGAATCCAAATACTTACTTGAACAGTTTAATATTGGGTTGTTAAAAGTTATGACTTGTGTGGACGGTAGACGCTTCACTGTAGAAATGACAGGTTTGTAGATTGGAAGTTCTGCTGTCAATTGAGCAGTGGATCATGTGAAGATGTTTTGAGATAAAGATTTAATGTCTTTTTAAATGGTTCTGACGATGGCCGCTCAGCCCCCATTCAATGGTAGCTAAGGATTTAAATAATTGTAATAAAATAGATTAGTTGAATTAATTGTATAGGAGAGCCATTAACACTAAACTTTTCCACCTCTAACTAGGCTCAGTAGACAATGTAATTGTTAGTGTCGTTTTCTTTGCCATCAAAATTATTCATTGCAGAGTGTGTCAATACTAAGGGCAAATGCACCAATTTTTTTATCGATGGAATCAATCCATAGATACATGTAACTGTGGGCTTCGATATCGACTGTCACACATAACTCGTATCTCCTTTTTTTCCCCTTGATTTTGATCACATAAATCCCTTTTCTACTTTCATTGTGTCAACATTCTTGCTGGCTGGTGTCTGGCACATGATATGTGTGGGGACTTTTTTGCTTTTTTTTGTGTGTGTGAAAGGGAGCAGTCAAGTGCCTTGTACATTTTTTAGTTGAAGCTTTCACTCATGCGGCTGCCTCTTGAAAATGTAATGGGAATTGCGGGAATTGGACCTGCCCTGCCATTGCATTCTTGAGAGGGAAATTCGGTGACTAATGCCTGTATAGATTTTGTTGTGCATAAATTCTATTTCCTGTGTTGTTTTTGGATCGATGGGAAAGTTTTGTCATTAAATTTTAGAGCTCTTTGTCATCCACAGCCTAAATACTTTTTAAAGTTTTTCATTCATTATGCCTTTCTCAACTTTTCAGCATTCAAATGTCTTTTGAGCATACGCAGACCTATACTGTGCTATAGTCCACCCTCTCATCGTGGGTCTCTTTGGACGACAGACTACCGGCCCATGCAAATGCAGAACAACAAAAAGAGCAGAACGATCTCCTAAAATAGCCATTGCCATATCCATGGCAGTAGTGGCCAGAGCCATGCAAGTTGCACTAATAAATACGTCTGGGAAGCTGCTTAAGGCCTCCTCCCTTTCCTCATAAAATTTTACGTTTCATCCTCAAAGGTAGACGGAGCTAGCAGGGAGTAGTCAACGTGAGTCCCGCTCAAAGTTTTCCTCAATCTTTGCTCAACTTCTCCCGTTTCGGAGTCACATTGTGATTTGGTTTTAGATTCCGCTTCGGAATTGAAATCGGAATCGGATTTACTAAGCTGCACAAAGTATTCATAAAAAATTGATTGGTCTTAAACTTTGGGAGGAAGCGGTCCCCATCTTAAATATCAGGGTTCCCTGTATGGGTATAGGTGCCTGCATGGATGGATGTATTCGGGAGACCTGTGTACACCCTGTGCATCGTCAACATGCTTTATGCCCCTGTACTTTGAGCACTTCACAGTTTAGAATGTTTAGACTTTCCTCAGCAATGCATTTCGACTTGCATAATAAGACTGTTTCAGACTCTCAAGCTCCGGCGGATGTGGAGAAAAGTATGCACGTTGATGTCAGTCCTGAAGAACAGAAAGAATGTACGAATTCTAAATGCATACAAATGTTTCAAAACATACAACTTCTCCTTTGAGAAGAGCCGCAAAGTCCATTCAAAGACAGACTTTCTGTGTGTGTGTTTGGAATCATAGAAAGGAAATGATGGAAAATCCAGGAAAGTTTGGATTATACCTAAATTCTACATTAGGGTTTCTGGCTCAAGGGAATCGAGTAATTGGCAAAGAGGAAATTTCAACTTTAATTTCAAAAACAAAATTGATTTTTAAAATGAACTGTTTCCGTGAACAACTGCAACTTAAATTTCTCCCTTTTTATTTAACTTAACCAACAAAATTATTTTTTTTACAAAATTTGTACATACCGACGTACATACAAATAAGCAACAATACTTGATAATTAGGGGTCATAATAATATATCTTCCTTAGAGTGTCAAAATTAACCTCCGAGGTCGGCATTATTGTGAGGTTGTCGAACTTCTAATGCGATGATCCCACATCCACAATAGAGAAGGAGGCCCAGATGTGCACTACGTTTGATATCTGTAGTTGGGTTTCTAATCTTGTTATCGGTATCAGTGTGGTTTAGCATTGACTCAATACAACATAATCAAAAGGTAGAATTAATATACATAGCGTACTTAACATTACAGCTGTTCCTGTAGGATCAAAATTTTCCCTAGAAAAAATTACTTCTTACAAATATTTGCAGATGATGGGCGGAGATGGGATTTTGTCCAATGCAGTTTGATGCTGATGCGTAATTGCAAATTAGAAGCCTAGGACAATAGCTGCCATTGTACATACGTTTGATTAATTACACAAAAGCACTTCAGCCAACTTAATGTATTTACTTACAGCGACTAGAATTAGGCTATTCAAGTCAAATACCAGTAATCTGTGGGCTAGCCAATTTAATTTTTCTCATTTCCTGGTTAATTAGTAGCAATAATTTGTAATTACAAAAAATCCTTCAATGTGCTCACACATCACAGACCCAGCACTGCAGTGTCAACTCTTTCAAAATTACCTAAAATTAAAGGACAAGCAGTTATTAGGTAATAGTGGTGTGCCAGCTGTCAGCTGAAGGTACAGTATGGTTGGAAACTGGACAGAAATCATTGTTTTTGGAGCTGTCATTGTGTTCTTCTTCTTTTTGAAAATTTGTGTAAGTTTTTACGACATTTGAAGTTTATTTTGACAAAGTTACACTAAATTTACTACGCCTTGCATTTATTTTTGAATTACAACTCTATTTAATTATATATACATATATACCGCTGGCCCTGGTTCTATGTATATCTAGCTAAATATGGGTAACGGTACGCTTCATTTATTTAATTACTACCAGCACTGGATAGGTCAGAGCTTATATTCTCCAAAAGTCAAGGTAAGTTGGCTGGCCTTATCTCATAGTATCTCCCATAATTTCATTGCAATGATAATGTCATTGGTAATGGTTGACCATATGTGTTGGAAAATTGTATTGCAAGGTAGAGCAAGCAATACCTGTATAATATAGATGATAGTTAAACAAAAGGGATGGATAACGAACAAAAACAACACTCTCCAACCACACGTAATACGTATCAGTAAAATAATTTATTTAAAAAATTAACACGATTCTCTTTGTAATACTTTTCTAGCTTGTTCAGTGCTGCCTTGTTCTGAGAAGGCACGAAAATTCTAGGGTTACTTCATCACGGGAAGCCGACGGTAGACAACTAGCAAGACAGAGACACCATGCAACTGGTAATTTTAATTGTTTTAAGGGGATCATTTTGTTAATAATGATTATTAGAGTGATGCTTACAGGGTTTTATTTACAATTTCTTATTTATTTGCTATCATTATTCATCCTCTGGAATCTAAGGGAAATGTAAAATGTTTGTCAGGAATGCGACGTGATGGCATATCGGCATGCCTGAAAAAGTTTCCCCACTTTTTTCTTTCCACTTGAACATGCATTTTAGTCTATAAATTGACTTTTATAATGCTAAAAAGTAAGGCATTGGGTTGTGTGGATGTTCAGGATTTTTAGTATAGCGTCTTTCTCTCTCCTCATAAAAAAAAATCTATTTCAACACAAAAAGAATTCATATTTAAATGAGCTTGAAATGTGTGATAAAAGATTCTTCAGTCTTTTGTGGACAGTATAGAGGCATCATATCATCCCGGGACACGTCAGTATAGCGGCAGACATTGCTATTATTTACAGTGAAATATCTTCCCGTGACGGATCTATGCCTCAGTTGATGACTCATTCTTTTGCCACTAGGAAGTAAATTGGCAGCACAGATCCGCTTGATGCATTTTTCATTGTGCACAACTATGCATGTATAGCAAAAGTTACATTTCGCAATTATTGGCACTCATAATATAGCTGGTGAATGGCTGTGCTGTGTGGGGCTTTTTATGCGCCCTTTTTTTCTAAAACTATAAAAAGTGAAAAGTTGGCATGAAAAGACTATTCTTTCAAAAAATTAAATAATAAAAAAAATGACCCCTGTTCATTTGGATTTTTTACATTATAAATCCCGTCTTGAGGATTTTGGGATTTTTATTTTTTGAGTCATTTCTCAGAAGTGTCCAGGGGCTCCAATGCTCTACTGGACACACAATGGAAAACACTTTGGAGTGTCTGGGCTGACGATATACTTCCTGGAAGCTGTAAACATAGCGTTGAATGAATGCCCTTTAACCAACCAACTCGGTTCGATTTATGATGTACCATGGGAGAGCGTCGTCTCGCTAGATATGGGAAATGTGAGGGGGAAAAAACCGGACCCACTAGACTCGAAAAGATGAAGTATGGAGTAAGGTTCAGGGATAGCCCGATGGAAGAAGCAAAAGGGAAATTTTACCGTGTTTCAAGAGTGCTCAGGCAACTATTTTAATAACAAGAAGTACTTCACTTATTTGTGGGAAAATCTAGCGTTTTTACATGTTGAAAAGGTGCAAAATGTCATATTTCCATATTTTTCAAAAGGAGCAAAACCTTCTATTTCCATATTTTGCAAAAGGAGCAAAACCTTCTATTTCCATATTTTGCAAAAGGAGCAAAACCTTCTATTTCCATATTTTTCAAAAGGAGCAAAACCTTCTATTTCCATATTTTTGAAAAGGAGCAAAATGTTCTACTTCCATATTTTTGAAATGGTGCAAAATGTCTTATTTCCATGTTTTTGAAAAGGTGCAAAATGTCTTATTTCCATGTTTTTGAAAAGGTGCAAAATGTCCTATTTCCATGGTTTTGAAAAGGTGCAAAATGTCTTATTTCCATGTTTTTGAAAAAGTGCAAAATGTCCTATTTCCATGTTTTTGAAAAGTTGCAAAATGTCTTATTTCCATGTTTCTAAAAAGTAGTAGCTCGTCATAATTGCTGTTTTAAAAAAGCTGCAAAATTATCCTATTTGAATGCTTTTTAAAACGACTAACGGACTGAGAAAAGTGATTTCAAAACTACGCTGTATTGCCGTTTTGAGTAACAGCGTAGCGTCAAACAAAACTTGGCACTCGTAAGTTGAAATGTCCATTCATTTTTCTGGGTACAATTTGAAAAATGACCATTTTGCTTCTTGAGTAAAGATATACGGGAAGATTTGGAAAGCAATAGAGAAAATCGAGGATTTCTTTCATATGCAGACACTGACTGACGTGGTGGTTTTCTTTTCTTTCTGTCTTTCATATTTGCTTTCAAGTGCATTCTACTTTCTGCCTCCTCTCACAGAGCGGAGCACAATGAAATTTCGTCTTCCCCACATACCCATGTACACCTTATCCATGTAGCAGAGTTGAAGTGAGCAATATTTGATTGATTGGATTTATTTTTTTTCCAGAAACGGACAGAAGTAGACACCATCCACTGAGTCATGAAGAACCTCCTTCGTTTCAGCTTGCACTCGAGATTTCTGTTCCAGTTGCATATGTTAATCCCCCGGAGGAGCTCCCGCCTTCTTACGACGACTATTTGAAGAGCATCAACACTTTCCCCCACTCCGACGGCACATTAAGCGTAACTTACACTAACGACAAGATACAGATCACATGAAGTACTCATTGCTTTGTAGGAGCAATAGGAAGTAACTTATATTTTTAAAACTCATAATTATCTATTACAAAGTACCTATTTTTATATTGATTTATTGTCAATGAAGAAATATTGTGGTGTAAGTTCACACAACCAATGTTTTACCTGTTCTATAATTTGTTTACACAAAATTAAACATCACTCTTTACTCAATTCTTTATGGGGTAGGTTAATTACTTGTTTTACACATTATACATTAAAAAAGCGCAAATATCACTTTTACTGTTTTCAGAACAGTGTCATTACTGGTTTTACTACTGAAAGCAGCTGAAAAGCATTAAACTTATTCTTTGAATGTCGTTGATTGAGCTAAAAGAAAGCCTTAGCAATGCCTTAAAAGGCTCTAAGCTCGCCTCTGCTTTAGTTGCGTGTGCTTCAAACATTTCAATTTGCTTGGCTACACTGTCTCTCGCTTTAATGAGGATTAAAAAAGAAATTTGTGTTTTTGAAAAAAGTGTTTGACCCATTGCCGCAGTTAGAACCAGGGATCTGTAATGACTTCAAACTAAAATTACCATTCATCCCGTCCGTACTTTATTTCTTCCGACCGAAATTCACTTTTACAAACTAGCCTTACAACAACCAAGGTGATTGATCACGGCAATCTACTCTGCAAGTCAGGAAGGGTATTAAATGAGTGTCTAAGAACAACAGGTCTGCATTCAATCAATCCTTAACGACTTCTGATGAATTGTAGGAGTTTTTAGAATAGAGCTTTACAAAGATGCAAGTCATATGTACATACAGCATGGACGCAAACCTTGCCCAGGCGTCTGTTCTACAAAATCCAATAATATTTCTACAATTCTGCATTCTGCAGGTTTGGAAAGATTGTTTTATTTTAAAAATAAGCTCACTGAACGTTTTCCACCTTCCAAAGTATGCAAGAACATGTACGCACTGTGTCGAACCTATTTAAAAACGAGTAAATAGGCCTTTTTGCATCGTCTCGAAATCATATAAATACGACATTTTGCACCTTTTCAAAAACACTGAATTAGACAATTTTGAACCTTTTCAAAAACGTCTAATTACAACATTGTACAACTTTTCAACAGCCCGTAAATAAGATATTTTGCAAATTCTCAAAAGCACGTAAATACGTCATTTTGCACCTTTCCAACCACTTACATTTGTAAATTGGAATTTTTGAATAATTTTGCTCCGAAATACGGATTAGTATGACTAAATAGCTATAAAGGAAAGCTTAGTTATTGGATTGGATTAAACGTGTGAGTGAGTCCTACAAATCGGTACTTTTCACTTTCCCCACTGTAACATTCGATTCAAAGTGGTGTATAAGCAGGAGTGGAGCTGGGAAAAATTAGGATAAATAAACAGGTAAACTTATGTACAAACGTCGACCCTGTTCAATTCTCCACCGAGTATAACTTGAGCTTGGAGCTCTCCTTCAATATTTGATGGTCGTGAGCTCAACATTTATATCTACTCTAATCAACTCCCTGCATGTGCACCACAGAGAGAGTGAGTGAGAGTGACTTGTAAACTTACTAATTAATGCATGACGAGAGGAGTGGTACTTGAGAGTTATTGAGAGAAACTTGAATGCTCTCAATGATTATTCTATTGCCCGGAAGAAATACTTAAACCACATATTTTGATGAGCAGAGATTTGCCGAGGCGTAAGACAGCGCGCGTCAAAGGTACTTTCACTGGAAGGAAATGATTGGATTTCAGGATTTCCCTGGAAAATAATTAAATATTTTTGACTTTGACGTGTGAGAGCTACCACTCGGATTATGATGGGTCTTTCGGAATTCCAGCCTCGTATTTACTATGAGAACCCTTCCAGATAACTTCCTCTATAAATTGTGAACTTCTGGCTCAAATGTGAAAAATTAATGTAAAAAAAAACTAAAGAGATGTGAACGCAACGTGAAATATTTTAAAAAAGTAATTAAAAACTTTTCCTTTCCCCCTTTTTCTGTAATAAATATCCTTTTCGCTGAAGCACGTCGCCACTGAAGAAGCAATCCGGCAAAAGTCTCCACATATGTA
>JAQFZC010002498.1:0-22792 GCA_034695205.1 Dicyrtoma fusca | reverse complement strand
GCATCATGTTCTTAAGCCATTTTAGGTTTTTTTAAATGCTCTTTTCAAAAAAAAATATATGGAGTGAATCAGGCGTGCACGACTCATACAGTTCCCTCGTGAGTAAACTTGTGTCCTTCAAGAGTACTCCCATCAGCGTATTTAATACTCGGCGGAAAAGTGTCAGAGTCAGAGGACTTATCATCAGCAACATTCCAAGATTCACACTTGAAGAGGAAATGTGTATAGTTCCGTTCCTATAGGTATATCCATTTGACTATAGCTATATGAAACTATTTAACCATCCATCTCTCTTTTGTCTTTACTTCATATTTCAAAGAAACTGCAGAGCTTTACATTAGCGTCACTGCCAAAATCAACTCAAATTTATGATCTCTCGTAATACCTTGGGGACAAAGCTTAGTGGAAGCGTACAGTAGGTGCTGCTTTTATATAGATCTGTATATCTTCTAAACTAACTGGAAACTTGTATTTTCCCTTTGTTTTTCCATACAACGCTTTATTATACATTAACACAGGGTTTTACTGGAAGTTGGAAGTGCCTATAGCTATGTAACTATACCTACCCTGTATGCATGGAGTGACACACGTGCTTATATGTACTGCCAATGCTAATGAAAGTACAAAGTCATTGAGTTGGAATGGCCGAGCCGAATCCAAATCAAAAGCAGACTGAAAATCAAAAGCAGAGAAGCTCTCTTACTTATCATTCAATTTTCATTTCGTGTGTCTCACTTTCCCATAAACATAATTTCTCATTTTCAATTTGAAGCTCATTGCTCAATCAGACTTTTCAGTGCTGAAATTCGAGCTTTGAATTTCACTTTGAATTGATGGGTTGTACTTCGTACTTCCTTTTACTTTGACGCTTTCCAGAGTCATTATCAGAGTGATTGAGAATATAGCTTTACTAAAGATTTAGTTACACCGCCCTTCATTACGGATCCACGCGGGACTTTCTCTAAAACAATCGCTCATAATTTCTATGAATTCATCGGCATCAAGCAATCCTTTGAAGTACAGTGGAGCTGTGGACTATAGTCCTAATTACCTACGTATTATGTTCCAAGTTCCAATGCACACGCTGTTTCATAGTTACCAGGCTGCCCTTAAAGTCTAGGGTTTGACCCTCAACCGCGTATCAAAATACCTAAATAAGCTTCTGTCACATTTCAATGGCACAAGGCAAGAAAACGTGTTTTAAGTTAAGTTGACCTCCACAGGTCAAGCCGGTTGCTGGAAATGGCAGTAGCACAAGTAAACAGTTGAAAGTGCAAAACGAAAAACAAAATGTGAAAATGAGTAGCAACTAATTAGCTCTTCAAGATTAGCATTTCACAGAAATAATATTTACACTATGAAGAACATACAGCGGACTGCTTTCCAATTCTGTTTGACGCCAACTTCAAAGTGAAATTTTGCAAAGAGTAATTTTGTCTACATTTTTACTTCGATCCAATGACGGATTTACATTACTAGTACATATTTATGTTAGTTACAAAATAGTTACGTTTTTATTGCGATAATCTCAATTTTAACAACTTTTAAAAGGAGGAAGATAAAAATTTTAATTAGAAACAACCCCTCCGAGCCGTTAGAGGCTTACACGGCCAACCTACGTATATAAATCAACTGCTTTTGTAATCCAACGCCATCGCATCGTCATCGACATTACATTGTTTTGAGCTTTCGTTTGCACAAAATGAGCCTCTGGGTTCAGTGTTACTGGGAATAGTCAGTTTAAGAGTGTCAATTTTGAATGTTTACGTTCTTCACCTTTGATCTTTTGTTCAAATTCAATTGAATTCCGTTCCTTGTTGTGATGAGATGAAAAGTACGGGCAGAAATGAGAGGAAAAATAGTGGGTGGTAATAGGAATCCTAATTGAATGTACCTACGCAATAACAAAGTTGTGAGAGGATTTTCCTCGTGGCAATCACTAGACGAGAGGACGAGAGGAGACAAATTATATTACAAAGTGCATAGGTGCCTACATACGTGTATCAAAATAGAGGTCCATGGTAAAGCGGGGAGAAATGCCGGCTACAGGAACTTGCTATTGCTATTGATACTGATAGAAGAGACGGCTACAACTCTGTAAGTGGCTACTACACGAGTTCATATCGAAACAAAGTAACAACAAAGTATCAAAGTGAAAGAAATGAATGAAAGTAATTTTCCCCCCGTCGTCTATGCATTAATAATTCTAATTTATTTTCGTCAGAGCATGCACCGAATTACGTAAATACTCCATGCGTGACGTGATTTAGCTTTGATTTTTTGAAATATTATGCCAATGGGGACACTGAACTGATTGCAACAGGATATGAATAGAATTACATTGGCACAATTTAGGATGTATTCACTTACGTCAGATTTGAAGAATCCTTCTGCAGCCCACATGCACTTCAATTTCCTATTATGCTCCTGTAATCGCCGCCCATATGAAAATCAAAGGATACAAAGGAATTTGGCTTCGATTCTATAGGTAACTCAAAAACAAGACGGACTGGATGGATTTTACTGATGGCTGGGAGCGTAGGGAGATGAGAGCTAAAGCCATGCCAGATCAAGGCAGCTGCATTTGATTTTAATTTTGAATGGATTTCACTCAAATCACTTTGCTTTCTCCCTTCCAGTGTATGATATTATGTCACAAACAGGGACTCGGCTTTAGTGCATCTACCTCCTACTTCATTGTATACCTATGTAATGCCTATATACACAGGCACAGGGTACCGATCAATACGTATGTACATAGCTTTCACTGCATTAGCTTTTGATTGCCTATCTTATGTAGGTACGTCTCAAATTCAAATTCAAATCTCTGTGTGCAAGCTTAAATTCATTGCTTCTGCATTTCAAGCCTGAATTATTCATTTTGAATTAATTATTAGCACTCAACAATACAGTAGGACTCAGCGGGACCCTCCCAACCATAGCAGACCGCTCTATGCCTATGATTAGCTTAGATTAGAGGAAAGCCTTAGCTTCTATCCAAATCAGCTTTGGTCGGGATTAGGCTTGACAGCCGTCAGAATTGAAATGCGGGAGGATGAAGACAGTGGTACAGTAATTTAGTAAATTACGGCGGGTACTCCACAATCTGAAATTATACATAATAGGCTGTACGTAAACGGCAGAATATTCGTACATCATAATTTGATAATTCTTACTACCTCATTATTGATTTGAATAACATCTTTGTTAACCAATTATTTTGCCAATCTACACCCGAGTTTTAAAACAATAAATTTATTGCGGTTTAACTTTCCCGTACATTTTCCCAGAGCATTGGACTCCAATAGCTGCACTGCGTCGCGGTCGCATAAATACAAATTATGCTTTGCACAACTACAATGTACATTTTCACAGGAACTTTCCGTGGCATTAAACCCAATCTGGTGCACCATTGGAAACAACAAATTTGCTCTATCTGTTAAAGAAACGCTTATTTAAAGAAGCTTAATAGCTTTAGAACGCCCTCAAGAAGGAGATTTATATCTACAGGTACCTACTTGTATTTAGGTTTTACTTCCACTACCAAAGGAGGTAGGAGATATAAGTTACATAATAAAAAATAAAAGCTATTAATATTTCCTAGTAGACCCCTAACGTCCAAGTGGTCATTTCTCCCTATAGTACCATACCACCTAGTGCCATACCAGCCTGTACCATTATATTTGTTATGTGCTCTACTGCCCTTCACTTTTTAATAAAACATGATGGTGGGTTGAGATTGGGATTCTAATCGTAGGAACTAAGAGCCATAACAAGACAACGGGAAGACAAGACAAGATGAACTGCCCAGATTTCATGTAATACTAAGTCGACCATTAATTTTCCTTAGAGGACACGCTCTCCACCCGACTTCTACACGAATAATACCAATGTGAGCACATCATATCTCTTCTCTTGACATCAAAGTATTTACTACTTACCCTTCCTACAGATACAAAGATACGCTCTGCCATCTCCAAAATACCAAATACATACCAGAATCAGAGCCAGAACCATAACCAGAACCCGTACAAGATGCAACAGAATAGTGTAGGTACGGTAAATACTTCTCTAGTGGGTAGAGAAAGCACCCGGCTCAGTAGCCAAGTGTATACATACATAGCAAGAATCAACAACCAACTGTCTGACTTCCATAGAAGCACGTAGATATAAGTAAATACTAGAAATAATAATAATGTACGAAGCTCCTTATATTAGTATTAACACTCCGCCCTCTGGCACACAGTCGTATGCATGGAGAATTTCCAATTCGAACGTCCAATTGCATATTACAATTGGTAAATGTTTGAGAACATTATGAGCTCGGGTAGATTTCTGCCTGATAGAAGGAGAGAATACAGGGCCATGAAGTGGAGGCTGGATGCCAAGAGACGAAGGGAAATGTTTGCAATTCGTAGTCTATTGCTCCACTCTGCTCTGGTTCTGGTTCTGGTAGTTCTATGGGATGGAAATGTGTGTACGGCTGTCTCTCTCTCTCACTCCGTGTGTTGAGTCATTTCGGTTGGTTATTATGTGATTGGGATCTTAAAGGATTCTTGGGAGAGGGCATTAGATATTAGTAGAGTTGGTGCTATAGGTAGCTGCTTGGCTCTGCTACCTATAAAGAGAAAGCATAGAGAAGGATCGAGTCGTAAAGTTTGTGGACTTGAGTGTCCATTACGATCATTTTGACCAGTTGGTCCCAAGAAAATAAAGTGGTTCTCATTTCCTCAACTCATTTCTCTTTTTGTGGTTCACTGGCAACCCTAAGTTCACTTCATATCTTCACTTTCTCCACTATATGTGCATAGCTAGCATTTTATTCTTAACCTACCTCTGCCACCAAAGAGCCAAACCAAGTACCTACCTTTGTAAGTTGCCTGGGCAGCTTGCAAACTGAATCATTTCACAATGATTTAAATAGAATTCTAAGAGTATTTGCACCCAAGATTACATTCTAGCATATTTCATTCTGTATTTGTTTAACTTCCCAACTGTCACTGTATTACTGCACTGCACTACACTGGAGACCGCACTGACTCTGAGAGATGTGAATCAACATCATGGGATGTGAGCGGCCAGGGAATTCTTTCCCTTTTTTTAAGCTTTCCCAACTTTCTCTCGCTCAAGGCACAACTCCAAGCAATTCCAATCCAGTGCCGAATGTACTATATACAGCACAGTGGAGTGCCGAGTGGTTTGACTTGGAGTTCCAGATCGACTCCGGACTCCGAGCATTCCACTCCATTTCAAGTCCCAAGCCATGACAGTTATTCTACAGAAATAAACGTGAGTGTGTCAGAACGTATGGAGGCAGCGACGTAGTAAAGTGTGCACCTATAGGACGTAGGGATAGGCCTTCTATGAGAGATCATTTATCTAAATTAAGTCTGTCAACAATTCATGTGCTCTTATCACACAAACATATTCGATGACGACAGCTTATGTAAAGATAAAAAGATAACCTAACATACAATTCCCTCCCTTTTTACTCTTTGTATACTTTCCCCCTTAGAAATGAAATTTCGGTTCCGTGTCATTATGACAAATGTAGAAATTGTATAAAATAAATTATATCTCTTTCTATGGAGTCTGTCTGGGGAAGAATTACCCGCTCATAAAATCAGAGTCAATGGGTAATAATACAATATAACATTTCTGGCAATACTAAACTATTTTTTTTCTTTACCGCAACCAATTCAAAATCTAAACTATAAATCTATTGCTAGTGAACTTAGCGTACAGAGTCTTACTGTTAGTGATTATATAACGTCCAACTCAGTGCTGCTTTGGCCTTCCTCGCAAATACATAAAAGAAAGTTTTCCATCTCATTGTGGTCATAAAAAGTTGAATTCCAATTCCATAGTGTTCTTTTGGCTTGCTTAAAAGTTCATAAAAAACATTCGATTCATGAAAGTTGCTTAAAACTAAAACTAAAGGAGAAACGCTCTACAAAGAAGTATGTAGAACGTTAAATATTGAAAGGCTATCCAAAAAAAACTTATTTTTTGTACGCATGTATACACTTTTGCAATAGAAAAAATTTCCTTGCCGTTCCTGTCAAGTGGGAAAAACGGAGGAAAAGTAAAACCCGGCTTTCCGTCTATGGTCTCTTGGTCTACTTATGAGCATTCAATTGTCATTGTCATAATCTTAAAAGCTTTGAGCACTTAATATAATTTGTTTGTGCGTATGATAAAGCGATGCACTCCATTAACCATCACACCACAACGGAAAAAAACTAGCGAACCAAAGAAAGAAGTTTTGGAACTCATGTATTGCGTATATAGGATCTGTAAATAAGCAAATACGTATTCCTTAGAGAGAGAGAGAAAGCGAGAGAAAGTACGAGAAAAAAAGTAAATTAGATTCGGTGGGTCTTTTGATGAAATAGAGATGCGTCATGCCTCTGCGAATACTGCAAGTGCACTGTAAACAACACTACAATTACTATGATTGGCCACTGACCTATGACCTAACTCAAAATTATAAAAATTGACCCAGGCTTTCGTCTTCGTCTAGGCTTCATTATTCTTAGTATCTCTTGATCTGTCCTATGGGACCACGCTGCCATGTCACTCATTATCAGTGCAGTGGCGTTACGAAGCATATTTTAGATGGTTTTGGTGTACGGGTAGCGCCTTTCCCTTCTAACTTTACTAATGACCAATGCATTGCTCTAAGGCCAAGGCTTGCCATTAGCCCACTTTCTCCACAGCTCGTGCATAAATTACAGGGAAAGAACTAGGGCCAGTGCTACACACGCACAACTCATGAGATCATGACAGTATGACGAATTCTTGCATAAAAATGTTCCCTATCAATTGTAGAATTGCTCTGAATATTTTTCCGAGTATTATTCTCCTTATCTTTGGGATTTAGAGCAGAGAAATATAAATGAACTTATAGGAAAATCCGTTCGTGCATTTGCTAATGAATAAGCAGAGCGGAGCCAAGAGAATAGGATCTGCGCAATACAAGAGGAATTAAGTCCGTGGCACATCAAAACTCCAAATTCCAAAGATTGCAATTTCACAAGCATTAACTTCTACTCCCATCTCCGTATTTCTCCTATGAAATGAATTATTCATCAACCCCGATTCAGTCAGCTCATTTTGTGAAGAAAATTGAAAAATTTTCCATTATTTTATTCATGAAGTTTTTAAAAACTTTTCTTCAAATACTAATACTGTGGTTTAGGGTTGGAGTGCAATTACTTGAGCTTATATAATAAATGCTGAGCCGACACGATGGGTATAGTGTAGTATATACTGTGCTATACTCAAGTAAGCAAATGGAGAGCTGGATTATATAATTGTAAGCTAACAACACAGCAGTGTTGTTTTCACACATACGTATGCTTGTAGTCAGTGCGGTTGTTTTGGTTTCGTCGGTCTGTAATTTACTGGAACCGAGCCGCTTGACTAACCTCCATGGCTTTTAAGTTTGTTCAATGTTTAAGTGAGTTAAAAGTAGTACTTTCACAACAACTTTCTCGGCGTCAGACGTCCAATGCCTGAACTCAGCTCGAGTGAAAGCAATTATTAATAGCAAGGCAACCAAGCTAAAAAATTTCATTAGCTTTTAGCATCATTGCCATTTTTATTGTGGGATTTGAACGGCAGCATCACAGTGGAATTTTTTAATCGCTGGATGTTCATGCTTTCACTTTTTGGTGAGTTTTAGTAACAAACTTCACTATTTGAAACTTAATAAATATATTAGCACTTTTTAAAAATAAGCTTTCATAATCAACAAATTGTTTATCACGAGGTACTTACTTGAAGGGATTGTTTTAAAAACGCTTTAAAGAAAAGCTTTAAACGCTCTAGATCGTTTAGTAAAAATTACTAGAGAGCTTTTTGTTGTTTCCTCGTAAAACCATTAAATCCTGTAATTAAAAGCGATCGGTCATAACACGCTTACCATTACAATTTACGTCTTTTTTGCCATTGACAAGCTTCAGTGGTAGTGATACGTAGTACTTCGATTTGTTGTACTGTGTGGTTTGGTTATTTTGTCGTTCGTTCAATGGCTCGCTCGTTGGGAGGCACATTTATACAATCTCACTGTGTACTTTGGATGGGAATGAGAGGATTGTCGATTGGTGTACAGAGTAAATAAAATGGTGGGACAGAATCATTGTCCTTTGCTCGACTCCCACGTGCGGTGGTGGTGATGTGTGAGTGACACTGTTGTGTATTCGGTTCTCTGTTCGGAAATCTGCTGCGGAGCACATCAGCTGAGGCGTTGAACGCCAGGATAAATCTCGAGCGAATTGTGGACGATGATGCGGATGCCCCTGCCCTTCCCTATTAATATGGAACACGAACTTGTACTTATTTTTAATGTAGCGTGTCTTTCCTAGCCAGCCTTTCACCAGCCGCGGATGAAATCACGTCTGGCGGTTCTGGATTTCTGTAACTGAATTATTTAGTTATGTATGGGCAGTGAGGCTGGGAGTGTGGAGGGAGTGAGTGTAGTCAGCAGTTGGAGTATCAAAATTTTATGAGGAGCTGAGAGTTGTAATGTTTGTGCTTGAGGGGGTTCTTGAAATGACAAGGACGAAGGAGAGATTATTCTCCTACTTACGACTGTCGTCGTCGCCCTTGTCGCCTTTCGATCTTCTCAACATTAGTTCCCTCGTAGTTTAATACGAACATCCTTGACTTGCCTCATCCGACCAAACATCGTTCCGCTTAATGAATACCTAGTTTCAATTTTAGCTCAGTTATCTAGATTTTCAATTTAGAAATATTTATACATTTATGCTATGCAGGATGCGGTTGCGGCAGAAACTCCCTCAAGATTTATTTTCTTTACTTTCTCTCCGAGACAGACGCACTGCACTCACTGAGAAAGAAGTTATTCTAAACAAATACTGCTCAAATGGCAAGTGTAAATGAACACTTTGACACGTGCAGTAAACCAGTGTAGCTTCGAGGAAGGCTGCTCCTAGAATTAAAATTAAACACATTTTGTTGACGAACTACATTTTACTTTTTTTTTTAAATCCCTCGCTAAATCAGCAAATTGACAGTATTTAAAATGAATTCGTGATGATTTCCCCATGCTACGCGTAAAGTGAACCTAGGGGGATCTGGGATCTAATCATCATCAGGACTAATACAATTATTTGTAACAACTTGAGTTCCCACTTTCCATTTCCTCCCTTTACGATTAGCGCCCAGCTCAATTCCATACATATGTACTTTGAAATACATACGGAAATTACCCAGCTGAGCGAATGCACGGCCAACTAAAACTAAAATGGATTTACCCAAACTGAATATAAACGTCGGTGCTCTTGCCTGCAGTAAAGCTGAAAGCTAAATGAAAGCTCGGTCCAATATTCTCACACATATTCAATTCCAAGACTGAATCTTCCATCTCATTTAAAGTTTGTAGATTTTTTTTTCATGACCCGAGAAAATGTGAACCGTACATATGAACCGAACTAGGTAATATACATACATACGGAGCTGTATTGACACGAGACGGATTTTACTAAACTCTGACTCTTGCAGTAGCGTAGCCAGCTTTAGGCAAGTAGGCAAAATAGTCTATAGTAGTTTTAATACAGTAAAACATGTTTGAAACAACGTTTCAAACTGTTTTTTAAAAGGAAATTCTACTTTTTTAAAAATTAAAAGTATAGTTTGAAGTTAACTTATTCGGAACGGACAAACCATGAAAGCAGTATTGTAGAAAGTGTTTATACAACAAATTAACTTTCACATTTCAAAACGGTCAAAAAACTAGTATATGTAATTAACATTTTCAAAAAGTATCAAAACTAGTAATTAAAATTTTCAAAAAATGCCAATACTACGAAATAACATTTTCAAAAAGTGGCAAAACCAGGAATTAACATTTTCAAAAAGTGTCAAAACTAGTAACTGACATTTTCAAAAAGTGTCAAAACTAGTAATGAACTTTTCAAAAGGTGTCAAACTAGATATTCCCGTTTTGAAAAAGTTAACTACAGGGGTCACACAACGATTACGTTTGCATTTAGTTTTGCTTGGGCCTTATTTAAAATGGGGCCTTACCTGGTACCTGCAAACGCCGTAAGGGGTAAAAAACGACAGAATAGAATATAGACGTATGTTTTATTGTTACTAGATACGCTACTAAGCACTTTTCTGTCTTTTGTGTGCGAATGTCTGTCTTTGGGTGTACATTGTACATCCAGCAAATTGAAGCGACATTGACCATACGATTTGTGTATCAAGCTAAATGGACAGGAAAAGTTGGATGGTGGATAAAATGAAGTAAAGTAATCCTGATAACAGAAGAGTACAGAGCCAACTGAAACTGAACTAAACTGGACCTTCCCAAACTAAAGCTCGGAGCCACAGCGACTGCCTCAATCCTCAAAGGCGAAAGTGATTGAGATTACGCCTTCAGATGTTGTAAATAGGTACGTGTACTGAACTGCCTGCCAGCCCCCACGAAGCTAAATACATGACTGGCTTCAATTTCATTTCATCTCATTCTTCTAAAGCCCGGGCAATCAGGGAATTTTATACAAATATGGGCAGAGCATTTCCATTTCATATCCCTGTGTGCTTTTGTGTATCATCCCAATTTACAAGTCAAAAGCCCAAACAAAGCCGAGGCACTGAACTGCACTGAACTCCACTCAACTGAGAGTGCATAGATAAAAATGAGCCTAATCGCCCATAACCCTATAATGTCCAGATAACTTTCCTCCACAATTCTGGTCCGGCACGATGCTGTACAGGCAGAGGCACGAGTACATAGTTTTGTAATCATAATCACAATCAGAAATCGTGTACAGAAAAAACAGAGAGAATAGTTCTAACGGACTACAGTCATCTTCCTTTGTAGAAAGTAAAAAAAAACATTTGGATTTGGACTTTTTACTGTCGAGATCGAGATATTCAGAAGGACTAGATAGGAGAAAGCAATAGCAACAACATCCTCCACTGAAATCCAGCCAAAAACATAAAGCATAGTGAATGTTGCTAGTCTCTCATACAAATACACTCTTCTGACTCCACAAGTCTTGTTGTAATTTGTAAAAAAAAAAATTCACAAAGTTTCTCTGGAGATTTCCCACTTTTCTTTATTATCCTTATCTTCACGTTATTCTATTTGTTTCACATGTTTCTACAACGACTCGTCCAGGTACTGCATTCAGCTTTTATGGTTTACGGTTTAGGTTTATAGCATCCATTTGGTTTAAGCTGTCGATTTTTACCGAATACTTAAAAAAACAAGTGTTTCTTCCCCAAAGCCCCAGAACACTTCTGTGAAACTCATCAACTTTTTCTTCTTCAGTTCACATTCTATGTAAGGGATCTGGGGGTAAAAGAAAGGAGCGTCCGTTAAAACTTTTTATAAAACCCAACGTGTTGTTCCCTACGGTTTCTTAAAATAGTCAATTTAGAACATTTTGCCCCTTCAGTGTAACTTTAAAATTGCTGTTTTTTTACCCCCTAGTATAGGAAACTTGCTCATAACTTTTGAAATGCAAAATTGACATGTACATACATCTATTACAAAAATAATGGTACTTGTAATCGTATTTTTGCAACAGTTAGTTAAATGGGAAGCGTGAGAAGTGGAACAGTTGAGGAAATGGCTGTAGTTTGTAGTGCAAATGCAAGGGAAATGGAACACACACCGAACGTATAGTTATGCATGTACATATATGTGCATAACATTTAGCTTAAAAAAACTACAGAGGCAAGAATATTGAATATATATTTTAAATTATATCCCACTCAAAGTGTAAGTCTTATAGAGAAACAACTGATGGAGTGGCAATGACGGCTAAAAAGTACGACAAAATCTTGTCAGCTGAAAATTTTGTCAATGCTCGGGAAAAACCGCGAATGGTTCACGACTTGGAAAACGTGTGAAATTAAAGTCAGAAAAAGCGCCTTTGATTGCCTAAAAAGCAGCAGCTGGTAGTAAAAGTTAAATCAACTTTCTCCCTCAAACTTTTCCCCACCGCAATCATATGTTCCTGCTTCTGCTTCTAGTCTCGGGTGTAATCTCACGAGAAGCTTCATCATCATGACTAACTGCGGGGTCTTACAAATGTGACTTGACTGAATAACTTCTAATCTACTGGGCAGAAGATTAACACTATTTTGTAGCTTACTTTAAAATGTATAATTATCATTTTTGAAATGAACAGTTTTTACATTTTACCCTTTGAAAAATATTAATTTCATTTAATTACCTTTTTTTAAAATATTAACCTTTTAGAAACTGGGGAACCATTTAAAGAAGTAGGTATACTTTACAGAAGTGTTTAATTCTATAGATTAGCTTTTTCAAAACGGTCAAATCTAGTAAATGACACTTTTTCAAAACGGTCAAAACTAATAAATAACACTTTTTCGAAACGGCCAAAAATTAGTAAATGACACTTTTTCAAAACGGTCAAAACTAGCAAATAAAACTTTTTCAAAATGACCCAAACTAGTAAATAAAACGTTTTCAAAATGGTCAAAAAACAAGAAATTACCATTTTCCAAAACAGTCAAAACAAAGTATATTACCGTTTCGAAAAGGTAACCTGCCTTAGCACTTTGCAAAAACACTAATTACTTGTTGGAAAAGTTCATTTTATGTTTTGACACCGTTTAAAAGGTTACTTAAATGCTGTAGTGTATCAGCATTTTTGTAAAACTTGAATATATACCATAATGTAATACCTCTTTCCAAGTGACCAACAATGTTTTGCAAGCTTTGGCAATGCCTATAAATAAATATGTGTTAACCTTTCGTTATATTTGCAAGGCCCCTGGTTGAGCCCTAGAAAGTGCTATACCGCCAGATAAAATAGAAATGCATCTAGTAGTCATTATATAGCTGCATACATGCATAATAAGAAGATGATTACCACAAAAGTCAGCGCCTACGTTTCAACACCAAGGACACAGTATGTATAAGCAGGAACAAGTTTATAAAGGAAAAAGTAGCCCATACTGTGTCAGGCCCGAGCGCCTACGACTCCCACACCACATCAATAAATAATTGAGTGTAGGAAGATGCAAATTAATACGAGATTTAAGGGAATAGCAAACGCATGCCAGCGAAGAAATTGTTAAGACTCAAATATGAAATATCACGTGTATCACCGAGAAAGAAATTATTGTTAAATTCCGATAATGGAAACAAAACAGAAAAATGGAAATTATTCTTTCAGTCAACAAGCCATAATCATTCAGTCATTCAGTGAATTGGAGCAATGAAGGAAATTTGAACATTTTTATAATACAATGCACAGAGAAAAGAACGGCAGACGAACTTTCTAACTAATTTACTGATTTTCCTACAAAGTCTCGTTTATTTAAGATTCACAGATGAAGGATTCCAATTTTGATTGAGCAATCTTTCTTATAAAAAAAAGAACGTTGGGAAATTCCCCTTGAAAACACCGTAGAATTGCAGACAGTATTTTTATACTTACGGCTTACGGAATAAGAGATTCTAGATTTCTGACATCCGTCATATAGACATTACCTTTACTATGTGTACATCTTCCCCTTCGCTATCACCAAGATTACGATTTTGATTCCAATTCTGCTTATCGTCTTGAATCGTTAAATTTTACTATAACGACTACGAGTGCACTACGATATTTTTATTTTATATTCCAGAGGAAAAAAAGAGAGCATCCAAGGAAACGAAACTCATACCTATGAATGACGAGTACAAATGCCTATACAGAAATGGAAAATATCTGAGTATATTAAAGTAAAATCGGTAAACGAAGGGAAAATTGTGATTTGCTTTCCCAGTTGAATTCAACTTTTGTCATTCGCCTAGCTCTCTATACATCTCAATCTCGAAAACTACGTTTCTCTGCTCTGCTTATGATGATGGCGTGATGATAGGAGTGCTTTAAGGGGGAAAAAACTTCACATGTCCAATGAAATGCGAGTATGTACCGAAATCGTTGAGATGATGGCAATCACAGAATCCTTCCTTATTACAGGCTTCCGCCGGCCTTGATTTGATTTTTAGTTACCTAACTTATACCTACAAACTTTGAATGGTTTTATGTAGGTACCTAAAATGAAGGAAATTTTCGTAGAATTCGTATTAACCAAAGATTTTGTTTGCACATTCTACACATCCTACATTATGTACGAATTCACAGTTTTTTTAGCTGCATTAAGAACACACTAAGTGCATACAGGCAATTTTAAGTCATTAGCATACCAGAGCAGAGATTACAATATTTAAAAAACAGTACTGTTGCACTAGTTGCACTATTCGAACAAGAACGTTTTTCCATCTTGTAATGCTTTCATCCTTGTAAACTCGCCAAATAATAGTAGTAGACACGTAGGCAGTAATAGAATAAATTTTGGCAATGCTGTCACTGAAAATAACTGAAAATATAAGAACCAGTCTGGATTGATAAAGCAGTGAAGCGTTTTCTTGGTTCGTATTTCGGAGTGAACAGAAGTTGACGATTTACCAGTAAAGATATCATCTTCATTAGCAAAGTTCACAAAGTCAAGATCACCCTACACTATTAATACACAAATATCAGCTAACTAATTACTAGTATCAAAATGGTAAAATAACGAATAAATACGCCATTGAGTGATACAAAATCTTCTGCAATATCGTTAATGCTAAAATCAACGTTAAATTACGTTAATGTTCGTCCTTTTTTGCTATATCCACACTTTGTGTCAACTTACCCAGCTTAGGGATTATATTCCTGTTAATAATGTAGATTCATCGTTGGAACGGAGGAATGGACACTTGATCTCTGTCTGTATATATATTGTCACGACTCTTGTCATTTGCACATCCTTTCTCGATTGGTGTTTGCATAAAAACGACCTCAGATATTATGTACATAGACACCTGATCTCCCGCTTGTCTCTTTGTCGGTCATTGCCATCGCTCTCGTAATCGTCCATCTGATTTACGTTGGAACAGGATCATATAGGTACTTTGGGTTTTGAAAAAACGTTGTTTCAAGTTTCAATTTGTACAAATGATCTTTACTGCAATTACCTACATGCATCTTCTATAATGGAGTTTTACAACTCCAAAGTACACGCTAGTAATACAAATACTAAATAGGTATGTACATAGTTTGACTAAAACTACACAGTTACACAGCTTTTGCTATACTACTGTGTGCTCTCGTGGGTCAAGGATGCGGAGATACTACATATAGAGTGGGTGATTGCTCGGTGGATTAATTATACGTCATATATACTAAATACACACCTCCTTTTTTCTAGCCCTAAACTAATTTAATTCCCAATACTCAAATAGTTACTCTACTTTCAATCCGAGTCCGAAAATAGCTTAACATTTTATCCAGATCCATGCGGTTTTTCTTCAACATTATTGCATTGCCTGGCCATTTTATAGGCATAACTGTATAGCATCCACGCTCAGGTGGAATTGAATGGAGCTGGGGAGCCAAAGTTAGAGACCAGAGAGCCAAGCTGTACACAGTCCAACTCCAGATCAAAAGACCAAAGAAAAGAAGCAATGTATTTGTACGCAATTACAGTTAGAAGGGAAAGGAGAAGAAAGCAACTCTTTCTTTACACAGCTGGATTTGGACGAGGGACTGACGAAAAGGCTGAGTGAGTGAAAGGAGCTATTCTTGGATTCTGTAGACGGAAAATAATTGTTAAGAGCCCACGAATTAGCTAAGATTAGTTGTATCTAATAGAAGAGGAAGGGAAAGTGTTGACACGCAATTTACTAAGTAAGCTCCGCTAAAATGCTCTAATGTTCCACCATTAAAATGTCCACTGCTGTGGGTACTCATGACTCAACTCAAATAGTGAAACTGAAATTATTGATTTTCTCTCCAATGAAGGAAAATAAGTCGAGGAAATTATCTTGTTGGCTTGGTCCGGTACGGTGTAGCATGGCTGATGGCTTATGTCATCTCAGCGTCCAACTTTCCCCTTTCTTTCCTTGCACACTCTGTCCACTGCATTGGTTTAGGGTCAGAGTTAGTTCTCTGGTTCTGTGGTTAGAAGATCGCGGCTTCTATAGCATTAACCTTTTCGAAACGTAATGTACTTAGGTTTGAATTTTTTTGAAAATGGTAATTTATAGTTTTTTGACCGTTTTGAAAAAGTGTTATTTACTTGTTTTGACCGTTTTGAAAAAGTGTTATTTCTTATTTTTGACCGTTTTGAAAAAGTGTTATTTACTAGTTTTGATCGTTTTGAAAAAGTGTTATTTACTAGTTTTGACCGTTTTGAAAAAGTGTTATTTACTAGTTTTGACCGTTTTTAAAAAGTTTTATTTACTTGTTTTGACCGTTTTTAAAAAGTTTTATTTACTTGTTTTGACCGTTTTGAAAAAGTGTAATTTCCTGTTTTTAACCGTTTTGAAAAAGTGTTATTTACTTGTTTTGACCGTTTTTAAAAAGTTAATCTACAGAATTAAACACTTTTGTAAAGCATTCCTTCCATGGTTCCCCAGTTTCGAAAAGGTTAAAAAAACCTTTGCTTATTCAAGTCGTATAGTAGTATGTAAGTACCTAATTATGTAGTGGAAGCTAACTTGTAAGAACTCTGACGATGAGAGAACTGGTGTGTGTGGACAAGGGAAAGGTTGTGTGTCCTGTGTAAATCCTACAAGCAATTCGAGATTGCTCAGGAACACAAATGTAAACAATGGATCTTCTGAGAGAAATTAAGGTCTCGTGGAGTCAAACTTCTTTTTACTTCAATTACGAGCCGAACAAGAGCTAAGAAGATTTTTAGTGGCGGGAGTCGGAGAAAGAAAATGTACACCCTTAGTCATTGGCCTGGCAATGACATTGTGGGTAGTCTATAAGTACCTTCATACTACTCCCGCTGCCCGCATTATCCATTAGACCATTATGTTCTCTACGTTTACTCAAAAGCAATAGCAGCTTCCTTTTTTTTTGCCTCACTCTCGCTATGTATGCTTTGTGTATGCTTTAGGAATCAAACAAATATGACGTCATAGAAACAATCACTCCTGCTTTTGCTAATATCCTGATCCCGTTCCTGACCTGACCCCTTTTATTTGAAATGTTACGTCAATTTGTATTGAAAATGTCAATTTTGTGTTGTTATAAATGAAAAACCAAGTGTACAAGCATCAATATCAATCCCTTTGACACGTTTTGAAGATGCTAATTTTACGTTTTGACACTTTTTAAAAAACTTTCGTAGTTAGATACATTTTCAAAATGTTATTTTTCTGTTTTCACACTTTTTAGAACAGCTTAATTTAATATTTTGACACTTTTTAAAACCTTGCTTTCGTAGTTAGGGAGCTACTGTTTGAAAAAGTTAATTTTACGTTTTCGCACTTTTTTGAAAAGCGTAATTTAATGTTTTGACAATTTTTAAAGCCTTGCTGTCGTAGTTTGGTACCTAAGTACTTTAAAAAAAAAGCTAATTTCTGGTTTTGGATCCTTTTAGAAAAGCTTAATTTAATGTTTTGACACTTTTTAAAACTCTGCTTTCATAGTTAGGTAGTAGGTGCTTTTTGAAAAAGTTAGTTTTACGCAGTTTTTGCAAAAGTATTGATTCAAAGTTTCACTTGCAGTTTTGAAAACGTTTCTATTTAGTTTTGCTTGCAATTTTTGGAACCGTAAGCAAAAATATTCACTCATTATTTTTGGAAAGTCTCGTCCAAGTTCAAGTTGCACGACTTTTCATTATTTGCATGGCCCCTAAGCAGAGTAAAATTTGCAGCTACAGGCTACAGCCACATTGCTTGTTGGCAAAGGGAGTCCGGGAGACCAGCATCAAGCCGTCCTCGGTTTTCATATTAAGGCAGCTTCCTCTTCCTTCCATGAGTTTCACTTTCACATTTAAACGTTGTTGTAGTACTTAGCCAACATGTACACACATACCTTTGTATGTGAAAAGCTAAAGTAAAACTACACTGAATTCTTTATGACTACATCATTTCCGCTTCGTTATATTATTGTGGGCATTGAGCTCAACTGCATTTGTCGTCTCTTTGCTGTCGTCGTTGTCGTTTTGGTTCCCAGTCCGCAAAACATGTGTTTCATAATAGTCACCTTCTCAAAGCACAGCACTTGTTTCCTAAAAGCTGTCATCGCATTTTACATCCGCGCAAGATGGAAAGACCGAAAGACCCGTCATGCATTATTTATGTACGCCGCCTCTTCCTACTCCGGAAACTGCACCCTTTGACTCCGACCTTTTCCTACTTCTAATTTTTAATTCCTTGCTCTTATTTGATTTGTATTTGAATTGTTTGACTCGGGAAATGAATTATTTATAGTTTTATGTATGGAAAATAGGGAAAATTTGATTAAATGACTTTCTTGATGTGGTTCCCTTTGTTTCATTGATTCTTACAGAGTCTCGCCTTGGTTTAGAACCGAATAAAACAGCGGCATGTCCACTTTTGGAGTCGGGATTGAAGAGTAATTTACGTCACCTACCATATAATACTGCTATCAGTATATCCACAATTTCAAGCTTCAAGATTGCCTCTTGTTCGCTGTCTGTCAGCAATTCATTCAATTCCATTTGATTCAACTCAATCGCAGCCAAGTCAAGTCAACCCCAGTCATGCTTTCTCCACCCACACTAAAACACAACTACACATTTCTAAGGAATAAAATGGAGCTGGCCAAGTCATAATTGGACGCACAAAAGGCATAGAGCAACAGAAGCTGTATATAGATTTTGATTTAGACCGAAAATCTGATAAATTCGGGTAAGCGCATTTAGGATTGACAAGCTACAGGACTAACTGAAGGCGGACTCGGAGACGTTTACTTATGGCCTTGATACACTTATGTATGCCCCAATAAAAACAAAAAGTAAAACAAAAACATATAATATAGCGTCAAACGAACGAAGCTAAGTTGTTAGCATCTCAGCAAAAGCTCATAAACTCAACTGTTGACCGTCTCCACACCATACATACAGACCCAAAGATTGACTTATTGTCAAAAAAATTGATCTTGACACAAGGAGGAGAATTGCAAGTAAATCAGAGTCGACTGCAACCGTCTTTTTGTCTTTCCTCGGATTTGCGATTGAGACACTGTGTCTGACTGCCACTCTGAGAAGCCAAAGTCTGACTCAATGAGTTTTTAGACATCAATAACAAGAGAAAAAATCTAGAGAGACGTTGGGAGACAAGAGCATTCAATTAGCACCACGACTCACATTTCTAATTCCACATCCAGCAAAAGCCCCAAAAACAGAGAGGCACACTCTTCGGTGACGGAGCCACTTGACTTGTCATTCCAAATCACAAACTCCTTTCTCTGTCCCTGTCCTGTCACCCTTAACTTGACAAATACAGAGTGGCAGCCCGCTCCAGCTCCTTTCTCCTTTGTAGCTCTGCTTACCTTCTTCTTATTATTTTCGGCATGTCTAAGAAGTAAGAAGTAAAGCAAAATTAAATAGCAGATAGATTCGTATCAAAGGAAGAAGGAAACAAATCAGAGGGAAAAATAGGAGGAAACCAAGCGTCACTTCTGGTTTTTCTGGCGCCCTAGTTTATTATTTTGTGTATTACTTTTTTTTTTGTGAGGGAAGCAGATATCAAAAAATAATAATAAATATACAATGGGAAGTGGTCCAGGGTCAAATCATCCCCAAGGGGAGAAACAGGAGAATGTTACCATTGCACTCATTGCAATAGTCGTCTTTGGAACTGCCCTAGTCTTCATCCTCCTCCTGTGCTATGCATGCGTTCTTCGTCGTCTTTGCTGTCCGGATTTTGGGAGATCCAAATCCCATCAGCACCATCATCCTACTCGGAGTACGACCACACAACACACGTCCTGTGACATTACGAGGCTGGATACCATGACGACGGAACGGTCACCTTCATAATTTGTAATTGGATCTGTAGTGTACACGTTTATACAATAAATACTTTCTTGTATGCTTTGCTTTTTAAAAGTAAAAGTAATCAAACTAATTATGTAGTAGGTAGATCAAAAATATTACAGTCGTAATTAGACTAACCCAGTCAATTTACTTCAATTTTAACACTGCAATTTTTGTTGTAAAAATTGTAAATCGAGTTCTAAGTTGTTTTTTTTCCTTCTTTTCGAATCACTGGTGCACATTTGTAGTTACCGAAAACTACCCTTTGCTTTTGTCACGTGTAATTTTATAATAAGGAAAACGCACTATTCAAATAGCTTCCTACTGTACCGTTGTGTTGTATTATAGTATCCCTGGGTCAGCTAGAAATTGCGGGCAACATCGATAAAGGTTAAAAGATTATTTAAGAATCAGATAAGTTCCGGATGCAATTAGTGTTTTATTAAATATACTAACAATATTAATAACGCATATACCTATTGTAGACGTGTTAAAAATAAAGGTTAAGGTGATAGTGAAAAATCGAAATGTAAATAAGTAATGATATTTATACAAGTATTGGTATGATTCTGATCTGACTTCATTGAGCTAGACTCACACGACTAAACAAATGGATAGGATAATGATCTAAAATAATAGGCGGATAGTTAAGTGTTAATTGTCAAGTCAGCATTTAAATATTTAATAAAGTTCTAATATAAAGGTAATATTAGATATAGCACCGACAAGTTAAATGAACGATAATATTAAGTATAAATTATATTACAACAAAAAAGCTTCAAGTTCAATGTATACATTTCCTTTGTATTATTTATTATTTGTATTATCTTAAAATACTTATAGTAGAGTGTGCAATACCTCTAGTGTCACTTAATGCAGCGATAAAAAAATTAATCTTTTCAGTTCAGCATTGAATATCACAAATAAAATTTATTTTACGAAATTACATTTTTCTTCTGTAATAGTTAATAATTATTATATTTCTCGACTATGACATTGTAGCATATAATTGTAAATACCTTGTTTTTCATGCGACGGCATAAAATATATAATGACGAATATTTAGCAAACTTAAATCTCCTTTTGCGTGCATAGGTCTATAATATTATCTATATTTTATATTGTACGTATAATTATATATATGATGTATACATAATTATATATGTATTGTATGGCATTACACTGACGTGACGTACATATACAGTGATAGGTGATTATCTTTAATTATAACATTGTATTAATATTTGAACTTACAGTAAGCTGAAACATTCATGTGATTTGTAAATAAATTTCTGTAACCCTCATTATTATACTTAACTTAATAGTTGGATAAAATTAAAATTGTCATTTTAAAAAATCAAAAAACAATATTATTTTTTTCTACAAATAATTATTCCATCTGACTTGATTTTTTCAAATTCTACGATTCGACTTTTAAATTGATTGTTGAAATAATTTGTGTTATTCATGGAAATCTTGACTGATCCAAACAACGCAACGGCGGGCCATCTACGACCATTATACATACATTTTCGAACTGAATTCTACGTACTTACTACGTAGTATATTCAAGCAGGTCCCAACTGACTTTTAAGTTGCTGAAGGATGGAAAGGACCATATCACGAAGAGTCTACGGGGGAACATAATTAAAAATCATGTGATACTAAGTTGTTGTTTCCACATCTATTTCTAGAATGGCTACACCGAGTCGGAAGAAGTTACCCGCTTCACTCCAGGAATGAAATAAGTACACGAATTTAATAAATCCATTATTACTCACTTGAGGCTTGCAGTGCTCCTCGAGCCAACTGAAGACACATGCAGAGAGCTCCGTAAAGTTTGTCACACTCATGCCGCAATTAAACGAATGGAAAAGTGTGTCCATAATTGCTTGAAACTGAAATGAAAATGAAATACCACAAACAATCATACACAAAACACGCTAAATCACTGCTCCCCTAATGTAGAATGTAATTACAAAGTATTAATTTAAATTTACTACTGCTTTGCCGAAGGTTAGCGGTAATAACTTTTCAAGCAACAAATTGTAATTTATTACAATTTAGAATAGCAAGGTTGAAGGACAAAGTTAGAAATTTTTACGTTATAGCAGAGCATAAAGCAAATGTGTAGCTAAAATATTAGCACGCTATTGAAACCTACCACTTGAAACTTGACTTCATCCGAGACTTGAAGAGCTGCATTCCCAGGTTGATTCTGATGAGCTTTGACGATCTGTTCATAGTTAACTTTCATGATTTGTAGAGCCACTACTTCCTTCCTCAAAGCTGCCAGTTCATCTTCCTGCTTTTTCTTCTGCTGAAGCAAATACTATATATGGAGTAGATAACCACAAAAAAATCACATCAAAACATGTACTAGATCATATATCTTTATTTCAAAAGGGAGCCCTTTACACTTATGCACGAAATATACTGGATAACATCGGCTCGAATGAATTTCGTTTTTACGTCTACAGGAGTTCAGCCAAAGCTGTATAGTCATTCAATATAAAGTATATGCCAATGCCAACTTCCACAGTACTGTACGCTACACAGAGTACCATGTTTGCCACTGTCGGCTGGAGCTGGAATTGTAAAAGAAAAACAGAAATAGGCGCCGATACTACACACTAACATCCATATGATTTCTGGAGTCTGGAAAAACAGCATGGAGCCAAGTCGAAGCCGAAACGGAACTTTGTAATCGCAACTGTCGTAAGCTTCGCTACAAAATTACTAACGCGCAATTACCTACGGACTCATTTTGAGGCATCAATTTACACGCTAAATAAATTTTCTTGTAGGAACAGCGGAGTCGTACAGCCTTTCTTTTCTTCATTTACTTTTTACCATTTCCATTTTCTACCCACGAGTCGAGCTCAAAACGTTGTATGAAATGCAATGCCTTGACGCCATGCCATAAAGCTAGGTCTGGTATTCAGGA
>JAQFZC010002497.1:0-22803 GCA_034695205.1 Dicyrtoma fusca | reverse complement strand
TTTTGACCGTACTAACGTTATAACGTGCGCTCGCTTTATCGGTCAATTTTGTGTTCCCCCTGAGAAACCGATATAACAAGATTCCACTAATAATCTGTAAAGTACATACTACTATTTATATTTATGAAGGAACCTAATTATACACGTATTAGGTATTCTAAATTCAGTAAATTCTACTTAAAGTACCTCTGGGTTTCTGTGCCCTGGCCTTTTTTGGGCTTCCTAGTAAGTATGAGACTATAAATCTCGAAACAAGTTCAATTCAAATACCCAGATCTTATTTCGCTATGATTAATCATTCATAATTAATAATTACCATGCAGCCTTTGATAATAATTTAAATACATTTTCTAGTTCTGTCTGTAATCATAGTATAATTATAACCTCTAATTAATTTTGATTAGACAGTTGCTATTGCTGTAATAAAGAGCCCTCTCGCCCGCGCCCTCAATGACTGTCGACGCATTTGTATTGTTGCGGCGGTAAACTCTGCTTTGCGCTTTGCGTTCGTGGTCCGCTAACTGATCGCGAAAGTGAAACTGTAATTAATTAATTATTGTTTTTGCAAATTGTAGTTGTTTTAGTAATTATTAACTAATTGTAATAGTTTGTAGGTGACCAGCTTAGGATTCGACCTGATTTTATCGGTTCTTTTACAGCTCAGTTTCCCGATCCTAATTTTTAGTACTGTCAACTGTTGAGTTGACTCTACTGTGTTTTTGTGTTACTGTCAACTGTAGACGTATGTAAACTGTAGAGCAGGGAAGGAAAGGAAAAAAAGGTCCAAGAAATAAAAGAGTTTTCAATTATTATTATTATAGTTTAAAGTCTATAGAGCTTCAGTTTAGATTACAGGTCCCTTTGGATTTTGTGTAGGTTGTATTTAGGTTACGAAGGAAAATCTAATAAAGTAAATTTTGAAGATGCAGACAAAAGCAACCTGCATTTCATTATTCATTATTCAGTCGCCTCATCCCATGGTTGATGGTGTCTATAGGAAGGTAATATGCCGTTGCTTTTTTTTTAACATTTTCCGAATCATTAGTCCCTTTTATAGGTTCGGTTCATCGCATTTAAACTGTGTCAGCCATTGAAGAGCACATAATATACGATCCGACCGATGCGATGTATAGTACAGTACTTTATGGAATAAAAAACTAAAAGTTGTTCTTGGGGTTTCATCATCTTCATCGTCATCATCATAGTATTGCTGTGGTGGCTTCGTTGACAATGAGTTAATGGATGGAAAAGGATTACTATCAACTTTTTGGGATGTGTACGTATTTAGGTAAGTACCTACATGCATAAAAGTGCTCTACATATAATCTATTACCTATAAGTACTTAACTAGGTATACTCGAATTGAAAACGGGATTTCTTTTACAAATGCTTTTGTAATTTTAATGTGAATAGGGATTTAGTATTAAACATTTACTATACTCACATTTACAGACGGAGATTGACAGATCAAATGGAAACGGAACGCTGCTGTTTAATTTCTATCTGTCATACCGATGCGATGCGATGCTGATGCACAAGACTATAAAAATGTGACAAAATGAAGGTAAGAAGTTTCTTTACGTACCTACATACATATACGTATTAGATTGGAGATGGTTGATATATTTTTAAAAGTTTATGGTTGGATTACTATTACTGGTATCATTGCATAAATAGATTTCTAAAGTCCATCAGTTTCTAAAGTCATTTTGTGAAGCTATAAATTATACCGACGCAACACGTGTGCTGGCATGAAATTAATGGATTTATATTTTACTTTCAAGATTTGAAAAATTAGAATTTTTTAAATTAATCATAAGGGATTACTAGCTGATGAAAAGCACACGCCTTTCTCTATCAAAATTAACTGATGCGGATAGACGAACGGATAAACTATTAGTTGAACAAAGGAAAAGTCTCTGTGTAGGAAAGAGTGAATAATTGGAGGATCTCTTCAACGAGGGCAGCACATTACTAACTGCTCAAAAATCCCAAGAGAAAGTCAAAGTCAACTTTTATTTACTCTCGAGAGCCAAACGAGTTTCCTAGCCTATACAAATGTACGTTGCACTGCACTGGACTGCACTAAATAGCACCAGACCAGAAGATGTGATGTACATTGAAGATCAGTTGAGATTAGTTGACGGCGGTAGTACCGTCACCGTCCATTTGTTTTACGATTCAACGTCTCATCTCGAGTCTCGAGCTCTGGGCTCGATCGAGGAAATGAACAGGTGGAATCTGTGTTACAAGTGTGATGCTCTTATTACACCTTCATAAATTCATTTCCATCGGCTTCTGTCTTCCATTATGTCTTTACTACATGATTTGATCCAATTCTCTTATCTCGAATCACAGCGACAGCCATCACAACCCCAGTTTTACAGATATTATATCGATATTAAAAGATAAAAACATACATTTACAAATGCAAACATACCCTATCTCATCTTTCATCAATCTGCTGGACTACAACCAAAATAGGCAACAATTTTAGGAACTACTCTTCTAACAAGGTCAAACTTATCCTCTGTAATTGTTTTTTGAATATTAAGTGAATCAATGCTAATACTGATAAGGACAGCCCATGTCGTTTATAAACATATATTTTAAATGTAGGCACAGCAGTGGGCTAGAAGGCTTCAAAATCCTGTGTGTTCTTGGAAAAAGTGCTTTTGTAAGAAATTCATCAATTCTGAAGGCAAAATTTCAAAAATGTCATTTTCAAGTGTCTCGTCAAAGAAACTGACAATTTTTAAAGAGTGCTCTTAAAAGTTTTCCTTAAAAACATTTGAATTAGTAAAAAACTGGCAGTTTTGAAATCACTTTCAACGTTATAAGAGTACTCTCTAAAGGTAACTATGTTGCGATTGGGAAAATTGTACCTTTTAAAATATTGTTTCGAAATGGACGATTAGAATTTAAAATATTGATTTTTTGACTAAAAACACGGAAGTGCTGGAAGTGAGCTACCTACACTACTTACATACAGGTACAGTTACAAAATAATTTGGATTTTTGTTAAAATTGGAAGCTAATAATAGACGGCTCCAGCGGCCTACAGAGAGATGGAAGTGGAACGGACACTATTGAGTAGATTAGAATGGAAATTAGGTGGGTATTTAAAGGTACTAAGATGGGTTTATGAGTGTTCCTTGAATGGGTTGAACAGATGAATTCACACGATTGGAGCTATTTCATTCCGACACACATTTGTTTGCTCAACCAGCTCCAGCACATTTAGAATCTCTTGAGGAACGGCAGTCCGTATAGATATGTAGGTAGGTTGGTGGCGTTCGTTGGGTGGATGGACACCTGTGTCGACTTGAGACGGACTCCAGCCCAGAGAGAGAGAGATACGGAGACGTGGGTAGGGTAGGTGTGTAGAGAGATACATAAGGGATGTGATTAGATATGAAGTTGTAGTGGAGTGGGGCACATGTGGCATGTGGTTGGAGCGAAGGAAGATGCGGAGTCTGAGTGTATTGTGTGTGTGTGTTGTGTGTTTGGGCTGATGATACGGAAGCCAGCGTGGGAGAAGCTTTCCAACTCGTTCCCACGGTTAGTTCAGCTCGTGCCAAAGAAATGTGGTGGGCGCAGGAGGCGTCCGATGACAGCGGGGAACCTTTTCATTACATACGACTCGTCTATTATATAATCTCCGTATAGATAGCCCCATGACCCTCTATCGGCTATAGACGCTTCACATTCTTGACTGGATAAAGTAGCTTCTAAGATTTCTTGTAGGCAGCACGGACATTTGTGTACAGTGCACGGGAGTTATCTTATATATTCTGGATCCATCCATATCGCTGCTTCAGATGCAAAATGACAAGTTTCCTTAAAATCCCAGCGTCATCCGATTTTCCTATTTTCCAGTGTTCCTAGCACAGGGCACTATTCAGATGTTCTAAAAACGCGTAAATCGAGGTTTGGAATGTTTTAAAAACGTGGAAATTCAGGTTTTGTATAATTTTAAAACTTGTTAATCGAGGTTTTGCATGTTTAAAAAACGTGCAAATCAAGGTTTTACATGTTTAAAAAAGTGTTCAAGGTTCTACATGTTTACAAAAGTGTTCGTCAAGATTTTACATGTTTACAAAAGTGTTCATCAAGGTTTTACATGTTTACAAAAGTGTAAATCGAGGCTTTACGTGTTTACGTGTTTACAAAGTACGAGTCGAGGTTTTACATGTTTACAAAAGTGTTCATCAAGATTTTACTTGTTTACAAAAGTGCAAATCGAGGTTTTACATGTTTAAAAAAGCGTAACTCAAAGCTTTACATACTTACAAAGTGTAAATTGAGGTTTGGCATGATTCCAAAAGCTGCAAATACATATGTTTTCAATCATTCAAAAAAATGAAAACAGTTCGTATCTACATAATAATAAATGGCTAATTTTATCAATACAAATGCGGAAAAAAATGGGAAACGTTCCCTTTTTGGCTTTTTGAGGCTTCATCGATTCACTTTCCTAACACTGCACAGCAAGCAATGTTGCATAAGAGGCACTTTGCATCTTAGGCATCGATATGCCCTTGTTTACAGTCCAATCCAAACTATACACTGCACTTGATATAGCCTCCTATGCCTGCCTGCTATAGTGGCGACCAGTGACATGGATGGGATGGGGTGTAGTAGTTGTTAGTAATAAAGCACTTGGATTTTTTTCGGGTGTGTGTGTGCTCGACTCAGCACTCACACTTTACATAATAAGGGCTCGGCTAATGGTTAATCATCTTCACATGTTATATTATGTTGAGCACTCACAAATTGAAATTGAAATGCCTCTGCGACTCACTAGTCAGTTTTTGTGAGAGTGAGGATAATACAAGGGAGTTAAGTTACACACACGTTACACTTACATTGCGTTACGCTTCGTTCTTGTTACTTTACAGTTTCCAAGTTTTTCAACGGGGACCTCGTCTAAACGGCTTTCGCCTCATCCTCATCCAAAATTACTTGACTTCCAGTCCCATAAGCAGAAGCACCAACGATTATACACTATAGAAATACCTATAGTGTCTATATATATACATACTTGGGTACATCTCTGTCCGTTGAAGGATCTAATTATGGATCGTAAATCATAAAAGGCCGGCCCCGAACGACGTCTCAAGTCGGAAGCAATTCATGGATTTATCTGTTTCAGGATTAAATTGCAGATGATGTCAATGTTTAAGAGATTTCTTTGCCTACATGAGGTCGTCGTGTGAACGCAATCAGTTTTACTTTTTTTGCGTCTTCTATGTACACTGCACTACCTACTACTGTAAACTTATATACTGTAGTTTAATTAGTAATTATGCCCATAATCCCAGTCGTTTGTACGACTTGTTTTGATTTCCCAAGGGATTTCACACACGATGTACGATCTACGATGTACCTATATACCTATAGCTATTATGCATGCTATAAATAAATATTCTGTCTGAACCCATGACCTGGAGGCTGGATGAAATAAAGGGGCAAAGTCCATCCCATCATCTTCTATCGTTCGAGATGACGGGAGACAGAATCAAAACATTTGTAACTCAAGTACCGAGATTAGGTAGGACGAACTATAGCATAGCAGATACAGCTTACAGTAAGTATGTAGGGCTACTGTATTATTATTATTGTTATTATTACTATTATGACTCTGGGTAGCGTAATTTGACGCTTTTTAAGTAGAATTAACATGAGAGGCGCAGTGTTGATATAAATATTATGATTCTCACACGACTGTATACTGTATTATAGCAGTGCAGTGCTTTTGCTACTGGTTCTGTGCTAAATAGATATGATGATAGGGACACAGATGATATTAGTATACAGGGCATGGTCTTTAATTCTTCAACTCGATCTGCGTCTGTCTGCTTCTTGTTTAATGATGCCAGAGAAATTGAAATTGTCAGGTTGAGGTTTACGAGGAGCTCAATCGTATAGTAGCCATAGCCACCTCCAGTGCATGTATTATAGGCAATTATGCAGGGCACTTAAGGATGTAGGCCTGGATTTGAATTTTGAATTCAAGTTGGGAAAGATGCGGGTTATAATAAATGCCATGGATCTCTTTCGGTCCATAACTTGTTGTGGGATTGATTCGGAGTCCGGAGATGTAAGGATAAAACGCCAAGTGCCCTTATTAGAGTGCTAAAGCTCTGCTTTAATCAGACACCCTGGACTAGTTTCTCAAATTTCAAGTGCAACTATTACAACTGATTAGTTGGGGAAGGTTCCTCTTCTGACTTTCGGTTTAATCCACTTAAACTGTAATTTGTAATAAAATAGGTAGTATACTGTTATACGCTTTAAAAATTTGGATAAACAATAAATTATAAATTATTCCCGTCCAATAGTAAGTACCTACGCTACGCTAAGAAATACTGCGCGACCTTGGGACGTTCGGGGTGCTGTTCAATTTTTGCAATGAATTCAAGGAAACTCCCATATGTAATTTGTAAAGTACTCGTACGTTTTTAGTGCTAAGCATTCCTTGTTAGCAAAGTTAGTATATTATTTACTTTTACAATTCGTACCTTAATGCTTTTTCTCTCCATTATTATTATAAAATATGTATTAATTGAATTAAATCTGTTAGGCTGCGGACTGCGGACGGCGGACGTGTACTGAACGAATGCCGAATGTGTGTATTTTTCTGATTTAAAAGTAATTACACCTTTTAATCTGCCCCAATGAGGCTATGAATTATTCAAAAAGACTAACGTTTAATAATTATAATAATTGTAATGGTAAATACATTAAGAACGGCGTATGCCGTATAGCATTGACAGTCCCATTAGAATTACGTCAACAAAAAAAAACACGAGTGCACCTATCAATTACAAAAAGATGCAGAAGAATGAGAGAGAAGCCAGAGCCAGACTGAAGAGTCAATAGGCAAAGAGTCAAAAGAGATGCTGTGTAGACTGTAGAGTAGAGGGTTGACGGTGGAGATTTATAGTGGATGGATACATAGTATTAGTATTTTTTGCAGCATTTTGTTGAGGACTAGCACGTAGCTTTTGTACAGAGAGAGAGAGAAGAAGAAGAAGGGCGAGGGTGGAGATTAAGAGACGCACTCACGAGTTTACGCTCGACGCTTACATAACTACAGTGGGGGTGGCTCTTTGTTAGCCCTTCGTCTACAATTCCTTTAGTCTTTTTATTTTATACGCCTTTTATCTTTGTCCAACTTTCCACTGTCTACTGGGTGCATTTGATGACATAATATATCCTATTACCAATTACTTGTAGCTTTTGGTAGCATGATTGAATGTAGTGCGTAGATACCTACGTATGTTTGTATAATGCAATGTTTTGACTGATGCGTATCCACTAAATTCCTATTTTTGTAACGGGGGTGACGGTAGATTGGTTATACCTAAGTACGTCTGTGTTAAAAGTGTAAATCGAGGTTTTTCATGTTTCTAAAAGGTGTAAATCAACGATTAGCGTATTTAAAAAAGTGTGAATCAACGTTTTGTGTGTTCAAAAACTTGTAAATCAACGTTTTGTATGTTTTTGAAGCGTGTAAGTTGAGATTTCGCATATTTCAAAAAATAGTAAATCAAAGTTTTCCATGTTTTCGAAACGTGTACATACTTAAATCAAGACTTCGTCATTTCAAAAAAGTGTAAATCAACATTTTTTGCATGTTTTCAAAACGTGTCATTCGAGATTTTACATATTTCAAAAAGTGTAAATCAATGTTTTGTATGTTTTCGACTTGTGTGAATCGATATTACACTCATTATTTCAAAAAGCGTACATTAAGGTTTTAAAAATTGAGAGAAGTAATCTTTACCCAATAATTAAAATTTGATTTAATGAATACAAAAAAAACGGGAAAATACTGTTCGTTTTTGAAGGCTCGCTCATGAGTATGCTTCACTTTGCCTCTTAACATTTTACCTGCGCGTCTCAATCAGAACTGACTACGCTTCATTTTACGTCTTAACGAGCGCTATCTGTAGACGGTATCTAACGTGCTCATTTTACTTTCAAGTTTAATGAAAAATTCATCGGATAGCTCATAGAATCTACAGCAAAGTACTATTAGTAAAAGCCTATGATCATAAATAATTCAAAAGGACCACGTATATAGAAAACTTGGACAATATAAAGCTCAAGTTCAAGACAAACATTTTATTGGGACGATCAGACAAAGTGCCAAAGTATAGAATCACAGTTCATTATAATTTATAAATGTACCCCTACGAATGACGTTTTGCTGTAGTACTTATAAAACAAAAAAGAGCCCAACGTTAACAAACAAGCACTGTCAGTATTATTTCGGATCTTCTCGAACATTTTCGTACTGAATTCAATCGATTTATCTTGCATATAACTTCAACACAATATAATATTTAGGAATTACATGTAATAATTGTATTGTAATTTAAATCACAATATTCCATTTAAATATTCCATTGTTTTTTCCGACACATGTATAAGTACCTAATAGTAATTTAAAATTCTTAATCGTAGGAGTGTAGCTGTAGGCAGTAGGCAGCAGCATTCACACAATCAATGTCAATGTGCTTAGGCGTAGAAAGCGTAGGAGTACAAAACTAGATGAATGAAAAAAAGCGTAGGTTCATTTTAATTTCGTTTTTATTTTTACTGCGATAAATGGTGATCCAGTTTATGGGACAAAGGAAAGTAAAATTATTATCTTTTTAACTGCAAAGGCACATTCCCCCGACAGGATGGTGGTTATAACCTGTGCAAAGTAAAGCGTAGTGAGTTCATTGCTAAATGCTCAACACGATTCGGTAATTACCTAACAAAATCAGCCTTTCATTCAGTCGGAAATCAGTAATTTAAATAATCAAACGAACCACGAACCCTTGATTTCTATTTTAATCGACACGATGACAATAAGTCGGTCCCCATCAAATACAAGTTACAATCGTAAAAGGTATAATTTTATTTTGAAAGTGGTTTTTTTATAGGGTGCTTCCTGTTTTACAATTTTATGTTAAACTTACGACGACGACTTAATGCCAATTCTTTCATCAAATTCCAACACAAAATTACGTTCACAAAAATAGGAAATTGCTGCAACCATCGCATTGCATAGGGTTGAATCTAAACTTTTAGATATATTTTAAGTACAACCAACCCATTCAGTTTTTTCCGATGTATCACGATACCCCAAAACGCCGTGTAAGTAAGTCCCTACCTGTACGTATAAATAAAATTCTTCATTAACCAGCAAATTATATACCGATGCGGATATTTGACTTTGATTTGACTCAATAGCACGTCCACATATCTCACACTGCAACAACCACACAGTTTAATCTGATAATTCTGACCTGATCCAAGTCGATTTAATTCTGCTGCCGGCTGCCACTAGGATTTTCTAGTTTTGAGATATTTTCAGAGCATTAGAATTCCATGGGGGTTAAAAGTCAATAATTATTGTCGTAGTTTATGTTTTACGGTATTGACAGAGCTCTCACCAAGTCAAATTTGATCTTGATCTTCAGTTGATACTGCCTGGTGCTACGAAATCCAAAATTTATTACTGATACTGATTACGATAATTGAAAAGCAAAGGAAATGCTTGAGATTTCAAGGTTTTTGGGTTGACTTGGAAACTTACTATTTTGTTTAACCTTAACGTGTCCTAAAATAAAAAAAAGATGTACTTAATGCATCTACTTCCATGTAATTCTTCAGTCCATTTCATGAAACAAGACCTGATTACACAATTTAATGTATTCATTATTCATATAATCCAAAAGCATGCGACGTAAGATTGCTTTACATGAATAAATGCATGCATTTTGTTGTAACTACAGGACAGACGGTTCACTATCTGCTCTTTTCGTTAAAGCAGTTTCACGAATAGCAGCTACACATATTATGTAACTTGTCCAGGTATGTATTAAGTATGTACAAGGGTACATTTATGGTGTGCAGAAATAAATACAATTTTTTTTATTTATTGCAAAGTGGAATAATCCATCGCACCGAAGATGATCGAGATTGAGCTTAAATTTAGCAATGAAAATGTGCTACACCTATCTTTGACATTCCTCGAACTTGTGAACTTTCTTGGGAACGCTGTTTACTATGCGTACGTGTCGATTTTTTGTCTTTGACAAGATGAGTAACTGATAAGGTGTCCAATCTCCAAAGGGCTATATGTACCTAGAAATAATGCGGAAAAAAAATACAGTTCAGTCTTCAAATCTAGAGAAGTTTCCAAATTAAAGCTCGGCAATCAGAATTAGTATAGTGCTTTGAGTGGTCCGGTTCCCTTTAAAGGAACATTTATTTGATTCGTTTTATTGAATTAAACTAATATTTAAATAATTCGATCGAATCTAGTTACTTTTTGCAATATTTTTGCGGCAATAATCTATCGCTAAAAATATACAATAACAGCTTCACTGCTACTTTCATTGCCGGCGTCTACTGGCACCAGTTTGTACAATAAGTGCCGTCCTTCTGTAGATATATTATCATGGCATCGGAAGATCCCAGACGAAGCTAGTAGTGTGGTTTGGAGTTGAAATTGAAATTGAAACAGAAATCATGTTGTGCGTCCGTGATTTAAGTTGAGATTTATAGTTTGATAGTCAAAATATTGGTGGCCAAGAGCTTCTGCGTCTGCTTCTGCTCGCCAGTGCAATGCAATAATGATACTTAAGGTGATCAGTTTATCTCATTTGTGATTGACAAAGGTCAAGCATGATTACTCAACTTTCAAATTAATTTACAACAGAGTAAGTGAGGTCCGGGCCCTTATCAGCTCAATACCAAACTGTCTACTTATATAGGTCAGGTTTTAGGTTAGGTTAGTGATAATTTTTCTGCAATTTTCTGCAACTTTTCCATGGACATCTCCTACAGCGACAGACAAAAACAACAACAACAACAACCACTTGCTATAAATAAGCTAGATTAAAAAAAAATAAATCACTGTACTTCAACTGCAATGACAAGCGGGGGTGACGTATGGGGAAATTTTCAATGAACAATAAGGACAGTCAATTGAAATCTGTTTTTTTAAAGATGTTTATCTATTTGTTGCGCAATAAGGAAGGCCGGATCATAATATTATTTCTCATGATTAAAATATTTAAAGATAGAGTGCCATATAACTTGCTGGTACTAATTATTTCTAGTTTGTGAGGGTTAAAACGTTTGTTACTATTCCGCGTAATCTACCGTTGCGCGATGTAGCTTCAACTTCTTTTTTATTACTATCAGCTAGAGAGTTACTGGAAAAACTTTACAGGAATCGAACACAATTTTCCAGGTGATTGGAACTCTCTGTTGCTAGGAGACATCCCCGATGTTGAGGCTGCTAATGAGATCATCTAGAATCAGTATCAGATCATCCGATCTATTAAAAAAAGCATGTAGTATAAAATTCAAAAATATATAGGCTACGTCTATTACTGCATTATGGAACAAACAAGCAAAAAAATCTTTTTAGTCAGTCAAAATATGAAAATGTAAAATGCATTTTGGACCCCTGTCAGTGCGTCATCTACGATTTTGTTTTTTTTGGGGAAGGGCAGCTTAATGACGAATGCAGAGCAGTAATTTAGTTATTTTGTGAATAACTAATGTGGAAGAGACACTGTAAATATTTACTACACTTTGACTTTCCCAAAGTTAACGAGACTGTCTAAGCCAAATCAGATTGACAGAAATGAGACACGGTAGTATAAAGTGTGTAAGTGCCACTAAAAACACATGTCCCTGTATTGTTTTACATACCGCGTGTATTAGTACGAAAATACTTGATTTCTTTTGCTTCCATCATCGCATATTTTGTTTTTCTAGTCCAAATAAAAACATGAACGACAAGTCATTAAAAAAGTTCACATGGTTTCCCTTCCAAATCAATTCCATGGCGAAGTGATTGAAGAATAACACATACCTATAGGTCTGTACATAATTTGATGACATCTTCGATCCTCTTGACTTGACTTCTCTGATGATTCAGATCACAATCCCGCATTCGTAATCGTAATCGCAGTCAAATTCGTGTATTTTGGCTTATCGTTAGTTGGGGTAGCGTGGGAAAGTCAAGAATTTAACTTTCCGGCGTTCCATAAACTAAAAGTCGTAAAATGTTGTGGAAAAAAAATACATGTTATTTATTTAATTTTATTTAAATAAGTTGTTGTCGCTCTTGTCAATTATTTCATATCAGTCGTCAGTTATTTCAAATCATGTGAAGTGTATACCTACGTTATTTTGCTTTGTCGTTAAAATCCTATCAAAAGTTAAATAGGATTATGAGCCTGTAAATGGTAAAGACAAAGTGACGACTCGACGTGTTCACACAGTCAACAGTCAACAGTTGACAGTAATAATAATGCTGAATGCAGAAGTGAACAAAGTGTAGTATGTGCATTAAGTACTTCTTCTACGCATCGATGTGATAAGGTATCGCATCGGTTGTTTTTTTTTAGCAAATGGATTCTGGATAGTGTATCTATGACTATAGTGAAATATAATACAAAACTACGTGGGCGAAGAAGCATTCTGTCGCAAGTCCAGGGTCTCCGTAACGTCATTTTGACCTAACTAGTAAGTTCCAACAATCAACTTTTTAGCTAGGTGTGTACTAATGGGTTTGCAAAAAGTGTGAATATCGTTTTTAAACTTTACTAAAATCGTAAAACTGATATTTACACTTTTTCTAAAAAGTTGATTGTTGCAACTTACGTTAAAATAGCTCAAAATGGCATTAAGGAGAGGCTGGATTTGTGCCACATTGCTTCTTCACCCACGATTTGCCTCTGTTCAGCCGGTGTCATTTGCAGATTTGAAGCTTTCGCAGTTAAAAAGATAAATACTAAGTCAAACGTAATATTTTTTTTATACCTACAACCTACTCAGGTTTTGTTCACACTTTGGCAGTGTAAAAAAAAATTGATAAATGATTTGTTTATTAATTCCCGTTGACAGCTTTATAATCAGCAAAAGTCAAAAGTAAATAACCACTTAATTGTGGGAAAATTTTCATTTCATTGATTTTTCCCATAGTTGTCTAAAGTTGAAACATGTTTTGAGAATTAGACAAGAGCGATGCGACACTTACAACACGGCCGACTAACATTCAACGGACAACATACAACGTTTAAATTAAAGCTACTAGTACATACCTACAACCTAATTTTATTGTTCAAAAGTACATATGTAAATAATACCATAAAAACTCGTGCTAAAATATTTTACAGGTCCCCAAAGTTGAAAGTATCGTTGGTGTAATGGTGGATTTAAATCCAATAAAATTCGGCCTGTCATCATCATCTCATCGTTCTTATGTTTTTATTGATTTATTATCCTGATCAACTTGCTCTAGTCACTATTCCTACCGCTGTACAACACACGCACAGTAAAAACACTGAATCAGCTTTTAGGTCGTAGGTAGTTTTTTGAATGAACTAGTGCATTCACAGAAGTGCTTTATTTGATTATTTTTTATGTTTATTATGTGTTTCCGGTTGATTGTTGGTGTAGGCTCTAAGTAGTATAATACTACGTGACTTGTGTATAATAAAACTCAACTACATAATGAACTGACAGTCAACAGTTGACAGTTTTGTGTGTAGGTAATTATGCACGTTTAAGCATTAGGCATAGTTGCTAGTCAGTCATTAGTGTGATGTTAAAATGCTAATCGTGGGTTTTAAGTATTGAATAATGATTTATATTGTTTATGGTAACTTCCTACAGATTATGGCACATTGTAAAATGTCAGAATGACAAGTCAGCACCCCAACCATTATCATCAGAAGAATCCCACGCCATTTCTGAATTCCTGCTGAAGTCGCGATCACTATCTTCGAACTTGGAGCATGAGGAACAATGACAATTCATTCAAGCCTGACTTTTATGAATGGGTGGATCGTTTACGATTTTTCGATGACGAGTGGGCATTATTACATCGCATCGGTATCGGATATTACTGCACTACTGACAGTATTGGAGTTGGACTGACGATGATTGAGGGGCTGAAATGTAAGTAGCGGCATGTAAGTAGGTAATTCATAAAAAATAATAATTGCTCAAAATCACATTATATTCACTGTCTTACAAGATTTTCGTGAATGTTTAGGTTGGTGATTCTCGTGGGAGTAAATCTGGATACTTAATACTTCGGTGGGGTAAGGATTTGTCATTCCTTTGCTTTTTAGGCACATGTAAATGATTGGGTCGTAAGCCGAAGTAGTTTAGTCATCAGTCATCTTTTTCACTGAATGTGCAGTGCTACACTACTGTCACATTGCCACTGAAAATTCTGGATCATAATTTTTGCACATTGCACAGTTTAGCTTGAATTCTGGTTTTTTGATAGGCGTGAGAAGCCTGGAAATTTTGGCACGCCAAGTCACGAGTGTAATGAATCATGTAATCATGTTCAACTCCATGTGACTGTGCAATTACATGTGTCGTAGGACACGAGATGACCCGGTCTTACTGCTGTGGTCCAAAGTACTGCTTCAAAATTGTGAATAGTGATTGCAAACAGTGTACTGTTACGGTTCACAATTCAAATTTTGAATGCAACATAAACCCTACTTGAATCTTAAAGTATCATTTTTAGTTATCAGTCTTTATCAGTTTTAGTCAAATAACTCTTATTCAAGTACAAAACGACCTTTTAACATTTTTCAACAACTAACAATATCAAACCGCATTTTAACCTTTTTCAAAAGTAATAGATAATAGAAATTGAAATTGTGGTTGTATTCGAATTACAAAATACAACCTTTACAATTACTATTACAATTCAAATTGTAAAATTAATCACAATAACATTGGAACACAACTACGTACAATATTTTCCTTTACTGGTTTTACTCTTTTTGAAAAAAGGTTAACAGGTCGGTTGAAAATATAGTTTTATATTGCATTGTAATTAACAATAGGTACTTAACCTTTTCGAAACGGTACTGTATCTAGTTTTACAGCTTTTTGAAAGTGGTAATTTCTTGTTTAGACCTTTCTAAAAGTGGTAATTTATTGTTTTGACCTTTTTGAAAGTGTTAATTTCTTGTTTTTACATCTTTTTGAAAGTGTTGATTTCTTGTTTTACATCCTTTTGAAAACGTTAATTTATTGTTTTCCATCTTTCTGAAAGTGCTAATATCTTTGTTTTGACCTTTTTGAAAGTCTTAGTTACTGGTTTTTAATGCTTTTAAAAATTAGGTTTCTAGTTCTGATCGTTTTGAAAAAGTTAATTTCTAGAAAAATCGCTTTTGTCAAGCATTTTTTCCGTGGTTTGCCAGTGCGAATAGGTTAAGTTTTCAGCAAGATTGCTTTCTTTATTCAAAATTTTGAAGTGCTAGTCAATTCACCATTATAATAAAGTTGGCGATAGTGCATGTGGCCTACTGGCCTACGACATATACCAACAAACTTTGCTCTTTAATGTTAGTAATGTGCGAATCTCGTGGTTTTATTTACACTTCGTAAACAGAACAATCGTGATCGTGATGGTATATAAGTTTTTGTATATATTCACGTATTTGCATGCTAATACAAAACTCATATACATCTCATCATTAAAATGATAATGAATTTTTCTGATGTGGACTTGATATACTGGTACAAAAGTACAAATGTTGTATATGTATATATATATATCTACATGTTTCCTGCTATGATGTGCAAAAATGCTGTGAAATACTATTCCACAGCCAACAATTCGTAAATTATAAGCACCGTATGTTTGTACAAGTCTTACGTATGATCACACTTTTTTATATTTCCTCCTTTGCAATTTTTATCGTTTTGTCAGACTGTGTGTCTTTTGTTCATTTGATACTGGCGTGACAAATGGCATGCTCCAGTAGTGAAATCATACACGTAGGCATGCACTTTAAAGAAGCTCTTTCAGCACCATTATGTCACAATGTTCTAAAAATAGTTTAGTATGCAATATCTAAGCGAGTATATTGATTAAGATGGAGAATGGAGACCCACAGCATACATAAACGAAATATATTTGATTACATTTTACATAGTGTAATTTTGCCGTATCAATGATTCCCACACATCCTTACTTTCTCCTAGCTGAGTACGCGTACGGTGCTGGAGACATGTGCACATTGTCTGTTTAGTATTTTGTGGTGCTAGCAAATCCCCAGATAGTGTGTCCCTCGAAGTTTAGCCCCGGATGTATGTTCCTTTTCGAAGCGGTGAACTTTTTGAAATCGTTAATTTCCCGTTATTACCCTTTTTGAAAGTGTTTTTTTTCCCGTTTTTGTTCCTTTTGAAAGTGTTAATTTCTAGTTACGACATTTTTGAGTGTTAATTTCTAATTATGACCTTTTGAAAGTGTTAATTTCTCCTTTTTGATCTTTTTAAAAAGGTTAATTACTACTTTTTGACCTTTTTGAAAAGGTTAATTTCTACTTTTTGACGTTTTTGAAAAGGTTAATTTCTACTTTTTGACCTTTTTGAAAGTGTTACTTTGTAGTTTTAAACTTTTTGAAAACCTACATTTGTAAACAAACCAGTTTTATAAAGCATTCTTTCCATGGTTTCCCAGTTCCGAATAGGTTAATCAATTTTTGGTTGTATCATAGTTGTATGTAGTGACGTTTGTGCGATAAAAAATGGCATTTTCGTCTATCACAAAAACTGAATTTTGATAAAATTTTGTTCGTCTAAATCCATTGTATGTTGCATCTTTCCTGGGATACGATAACCGGGGGTGTTATACCCGGATACAATCTCTGTGGTCGTCTTGAGTGGAAATTGATGGGGATTGAAATGTAATGCTGTAACCTATGTATGTATGTAGCTCTTATGTCACTCTTAGTTTTTTCAAAGCTCAGCTCACTTTGTGTGTACTACTTAATACTACTGGGTAATTACCAACTAGTAAGTCACACGATACTTAAACTGATGCTCTGACACATTCTTGGTTTGACTCGGCGTACGCTGCACGGGCGTGTGTGTGGGAACTGGGAAAAGAATGTTGGTGACTGATGATGATGATGATTCAACGGTTTTCCTCCTAACCTCCGAAACTACGTCGCAAATTTGTAACTTGATTTCATTTATGATAAACTAACTACCCATACAAATCATAAACTCAATTTGTTATTTCATCATTAGTACTATTTAAGTATCCTTTAATCGCATCCCGTAACGACGTGCCATGAGGATTTTTTGACAATTAATTTGGGAACGCTACCAATTGCCAATTATTGATACGTTTCCCATGGACTATGTACTGATACTAATGCATGCATGTTTGTAATTAAAATCCTAGTTACTATTTAAGAAATGATTTGTACTGATAAACTTCCTAGATACCCACCTTAGGTACTTTTAAATCCAGATAATACGTGGGATTACGGGCTAGTATTTTCCAAGAAATAGTAGGGATATAAAAATAACCGTGGATCCTGGTCAGAATGACGACTTGACGACTTGTAACGTCAATAAATACCGACTAGATAATCTGCAGCAACTTTCTAGAAAATGGACTGACGAGAAATGTTGATTGGAACACATTGTTTAGTTGTGCACGTGCAGCTCATTTGCATTATCCATTTAAGTGACATTTTCGATGATAAAGGATGATGGGACGCCAGCACCACACAAACAAAGCCAAGTGCACGAACCACGGAATATAATGCCGTGAGTACAATGAAGGATTTTCTGAATCGAAAATCTCAAGGAAAATAAGGCAGTTGACGGGATTATGTGAAGGTTCTGTGAATAGATAAGGCTGTAGATGTACTATACAGAACCTACATGACGCCCAGGCCCAGAATGGTCAATATAGCTTTTTCCTTTTGTGGGTAATTACTGGTTCGCGACTATTCAAAAGAAGACAAGTACTATACCCACACTATACTACTGTAATACACGGTCGTTTTAGTTTTAAGGCACGTTTTCTATCAAAAGTTCAACTCACCAAAATATACAAAAAAATATTAATGTCTTGCATGTACTATATGCAAGCCTACCTACTATATGTATGGTCGATAAAGGATAAATTACTTTGGCCGTTGTATATTAATCTGGCCGTCTTATTCTTATCTGGCGGACTTTTGTCGTGATAAGTTGGTGAAATGTAGTGAAACACCCTGAAAGATTAAGTGTTGGAAGAGCATATTGTGCATGTAAATGTGAATTATGTTTGATTTGGATTGGTTGTGTAAAGTCTCTCTCTTCTGGAGGAAAATTACTGATAGCCTTAGGAATCTTCTTGGTTTTTCTTCGTCTCCTTGACGGCCACAATACTATCATGAGGACTTGGCACGGCATGATGGCACAAGAAAGGCACGTTCTTCTGATAATAAACTCGAGCTTCTGCTGCGTACTTGTGTAGGTACTTTTTGATTTCCAGAAGAAGACGAAGAGATACGATTGCAGAGTTCTGTAGACATTGGGTTCCATTAACAAACCTATTTACTCGTAACAATATCTGTAAGATAAAGATAAGGCCTATGATTATCTCTCCCACCGATCTTTCCTTCTGTTTCAATTCCGACTGTCATATGTATTTTTACCTGTTCCTGTGTTTGCTCACAAATACACACACACCTATTATCTAAACACGGACTTGGGACTCCGTTGGATTTGGATCCAGTCGTCTGGCTTTTGACAGGCAGGGCCATATAGTACCTGATTCTCTTCTTGGAGACCGTATATAGGCTTAATTATAGGGAGGCTACTGTGAGAACATTACTGTTGAGTTGGCTCAGGGCTCAGGGGCTCTTCCTTTCATCTCATCAAAATTCCCTGGAGAAACAAATAGGTCAGCGTGGTGTATGTACGTATGTATTGGTAGAATATTATCTGTGGATGCATGTTATTCCGATGTTGAAATAGTTACGTGTGCGCGTAAGTAGTTATTATTATCAATTCAATGGGTGGAAATCGCAGTGAGTCACTGTCACTGCCTTAACAGCCTTTACTATACTATAATGCTCTGTGCTATTGCTATTGTTGTTCCTTTGCTTTCATGCAAATGCTGATATACATGTAGGCATATCTACGGAAATTACTAGAAAATCACGTGTGTGGGTAGGTAAGTGGCTATCGAGAATTTGTTATTAGTGCATAAGGCAAAGTTTTTCCCGTATTTTCCTTCGTGTCTCGTACAGTAATGAGTTTTTCTACCAGATTTTATTTTGATGTACCTACCTAACTACATAGGTGAATCATAAGGTTGGATTAAGACTGGTAAAACTTGGCGACTGCGACTGTAGGAATAAATCCCCCAGACAGAAAAAATAGAGAAATAATCCTTCCAAGCGACCACATGATTTAATATTGATAGGATGACCTGAAGGGCGCCACTACTGCACGGTTTATTTCTGATCTTGCGGTCTTAATTTACTTCTAGGTATTTCTATATTAATGTCGACCATGTATGCACACTATGTGTATGGAACCTTCATTAAGCTAGTGCTAGTGTTAAGACGCTCTTTTTAATGGGCTGTTAAAATGGGTTGGAAAATGTACAAAAATACTGAAAAAATCCTGTACACACAGAATGAACACAAAAGGGCCGGTCAAATTAATCCTTGAAGAATGGAGAGATTACTAGAAGAATTGGATTTTGTAGATGGGACGTTTCTACGATAGTTAAATGGAAATCTTTGTTGGATTGTTGATTTCAGTTTCTCTGTCCTGTAACTTTCTTTGGCTGAAGTTGCATCGTTCGCTTGCGCGTAGATTGTTAGCAATTTGTATGGTTTCGTTGATATTTTTATTATTACTGTCCATTAGAAAATGATGTTTTTATCGTAACAAGTTATCTTTTCCTTCATTGCATTGCAAGAGGAGTATTCCAGAGTTTTGTAGTCTACAGTTCTATGTAGAGTCTAAGGCTAAGGAAAGCGGAGCTCCAGGAATAACAATAACAATGGAACACAGTATGTATATATACGACATGCTTTTACGAGTATTTCTTTATCTTAATTGAGTTTGTATTTTGTAAATCAGCAAGTTTCTAATGTTTACCTGACACCAGACCAGGGATTAGGGATACGATGCCTTTGTGTAATAATACCCTTACTTCTGGATACTACTCCTAGGAACTGTGCTCATCCCTGTTGTGAAATTTAAGTGCAGCAGCGTGTGTTTCTCATCTTTATGGTTACAAAACATTGGGAATCTCTCAAATGTGAAGATTTTCTCCAGTCACGTGTGTGGGTAGTAAATTAGCTCGTGTGCACGACTCGACTACTGATTGAGCCTACGAGGAAAATGTATAGAAAATTGCATGGAAATCTTAGTGGATTTTTCCTTTACGACTTAAATCATTTCTATTAACTCAATCAGTCAACCCACACTTACCCACTGTCGCACGCTCATCTTCCCGAAAGTAAAGCCAACTTTATGCGGACGGGCCAAGTGACACGACATGTGAATGTGAATCACACGAGCAGAGTTTTAAAACTATTCGAAATTACGACAGGAATTACATTAATTTATTTTATTTATAAAGCCTCTTCTTTTGTCAATAATGTTAATACAACTGACTTTAAAAATGGATTCTTAGTATTGTAAAGTTATCGATATTGTATTCGATCTTTGATGAAAAACTGTAATTGGTAGATTTTTTACAAACTTGCCAGACGGCGTGCCACTTCTCTGCTGGTTATTCCGATAAATTACATAAAACGTAATAATAATTAGGTGTATAATTCCTTTGGGCTCTTGGCTCATTTCTCTTATCTAATTTCGTGTGTGTCTGTCCCATTGCGCGTAATGGTCTTGTCGTGTGCAGAAGCTTCACGTAAAATAGTAAAATATGTATAATACCGTTTGGCATTTTGGGAAAATTCCTGTCAATGTTTTTAAACAATGTAGGTAACTCTTCTATGGGTAAATAATAATTAACAATAGCTGTAGTAAAGACTATCCATTAAATATCTGTATACAATTATACATACGGTGTGCGTTATGCTACATATTTGATGGTTGGCTTCCGTGAAGTAACTTAAATTGACCTACGGAAACTTTTGTTTACATGAATAGTAAACCACTCATCTGCTAAACTGCACAACAGCCCTCATCAAGTTAAGAGCTGTATACACATAAAAACTATTAAGTCACTATTGCACAAACCTAAATTAGTTGACGTAATCAAAGCCAAACTTAAGTTTTAAATAATCGTTATAAATTTGAACTGAACCACTAATTTTAGTCTAGAAATGAAGCTTAAAAAGAATTTCGGTAAAGTCCACTGTGATGTAAATTCATCTCATGCAGTTGTACAAATTTTCCGTTCTGTTGAAGAAATAATAATTTCGCCAAAAATGTGAACACGTAATCTTGTATGAATAAGTCATTGGGTTCAAATGAGGATCATCTTGTTGCTGAATTAATATTTTGACGTGCGGAATTTTAATGGGAAAGGATACTATGAACGGAAACCAGGTGTTTTGTAATCAATGTTTTTTTCACGTGTGCGATATCTGTTCAACGATTTTTGCTTTTGTTGTTCTTGAGGTTGTTTTTGTGTAAGGTTAATGTGGATGTGCCGTATTTTTGTAAATTTTGCATGCAATTGTGTTAGGTTCAACAGATTAGAATGTACCTATGCATTCGAGAAAAGATGGCTCGCTCGCTCGCGAGCGTCAAACATGAAGAATTGGGACTTTTAGCATGTACCTATCTTTAAAGTTGTTGAGATGTCAGATTGGAAATTAAAATTAAGGTCATTCTAAAGTCGTACTCGTAGAAACAAAAATTGAAACCAATTATCCTTTCACTCATATCGAAGGTATATATTCATTCTTCCAAGATAAGATTTAAGCTATTGAACGGAATAAATGGATTGCAGCATTAAGGCGTCTCTCTGTATTTTGCAACTTCGTCTATCTCGATAAGTATATCAGTGCCTACCTACTTTATTGAGGAAACTTGCGGTGGGAATCATTCTAGGGCCTATAGAGATTCTCCTTTATGCCGAAGAAATGACGTTTCTGTTGTAGTTTCAGTTGAACTGGGAATAAATCCATGAAGGGAAATAGGTAGGTAAGTTATTACAAGGAATAAGAATAGAAAAAATCTATCAAGTTCAAGGAACCCCGTGTCATTTTTAGTCATTTTTATTCCAGATAAATAGTGATTATATTTTCGCTATTGACTTTAAAATCATACACGACACACTCACATGCATGAATTCTGATGGCTTTTATACTTGTGACCCATAGTCGGCGTAGGCTTTAATGCATAAAAGAATTAAAGCTGTTACAAAATAGGCATTGGTATTCTTTATTTACATTTAAAGAAAGGATGTTTTACAAAAGTGTTTCCTCTACAAATTAATTTTTCAAAGCTGTCAAAACTAGAAATCATCATTTTCAAAAACATTCAAAATTAGCAGGGGCGTCAAGTGGGTTTAAGGCAGGTGGCTAAATTATGACTTAAAGTGGTTTTAACCGGCTTTAATTATTTAAGATTTCTGGCTAAAAGTGGCTAAAATAGATAAAATAGAGACACAAGTATATCTGCAAGTAATGTAGCTCGGCGTTTCTTGATTATTTCATGCTTTTATAGCGTTATTTACCCAAGAAAATAAAATGCGCGGATGTCCTTTGATGCTTTGATGTCTCATCGTTTATTACAGATGTTTACACATATGGACCTGTCCACTCCCATACACATACGCTTGTGGTCTCAATTCTAGGTTTTTGTACTCATTGTCAGTGCACATTTACGCCACTTGTTTTTTACTTCCTAGAATCCGATTCGGATAGCAACATGTAATAATAATAATTTTATTCATTGGGTCGATTTGACCGTTTTGGTCCATACAACCTGACTCAACCAGTCACTGTGGGTGAGGAAGATAGG